>JAFIRS010003341.1:0-141729 GCA_018342105.1 Gonioctena quinquepunctata | reverse complement strand
TTAAAACGATATGCGCAACGAGTGTAAACAGCGTGCATTTAAAGTGTATCCGTATAAATGCGAACGGGGTATGAACCAAGTCGGCGGAGATTTTTTATTTAGTTCTTCCTCATCGAAAGTACACCGAACAGCAGCCGCGTACATTTTATTCATTATTCTCTGTTAAAAAAAAACGAAAACTACGCTTTGGGTGGATGTCAAAGTTGTAAAGTATATATGAAATTAAATGCATAAAGCACACAAAGTCGTCTTCAAGGTTCAATATAAATTTTAAACACAATTGTTAGACCTACAGTCAAAAAACAACTATTTTCCCTAGCAAACACCCCCAAAAGTTGAATGATTTTCCCCGACAATCCATGCAAACTTCCATATAAATGGATATTGTTCGAAAATTTTTCTTTCTGAAAAGTCGATTATGTTAAATTTCTGTCGTGTCCGCTTAACAATCCGCATACCGGTTTCAGGTTTTTTTGGCCCTCACGTAAAGTGTCCCCAGCCGAGCCCGGAGAGCTCTCCGAAGCAGAACAACATAAATAAAATCATCAGGGTTTTTAAAACATCTTTAGGTGCCGGAAAAGATCAACCCGGCACCCCTAGTGACAAAAGAAACCCCCTTTTTAAATTCTCCTACCTGAAGGATTCTAAAAAAAAGTTTCCCTTTCCCGTAGGGTGGCTCAAATTCCCGACGGGCTTTTAATGAAAGAAAAGCCATATAAAGGGGGATAAGATATAAATAAATAAAAGCACACAAAGTCGTCTTCCAAAGGTTTCAATATTTATAGTATACCCAAATAGTTTTTTTTTAGTATTTTTCATTTTAATATCAGAGGTATTAAAAAAAAATTGATGAACTTTTTAGTTACTTTTTCCCTATGAAAACATTATGATATTGTTATTTTAAGTGAATGTTTTATTATGATTCATTAAAAAAAATTTTGGTTATAAACGTATTATAACAATGCTGATTTCAATAAAAATGACGGAGTCATAATATTTTATAAAACAAATTTGAATATCATGATTACTAGTTTTGAACTTGTTTTCTGTGGAGTTACATCAAGTATTCTAAATGCTTCTGTTGATGGTACATCGTTTCATCGGCGAAAAAGCGACAACAGGGCGATCACGTCCGTTGCGTTCCTTTGTATCATATTTTGTAACGTCACTTTGCAACGGCTTCCGTATCCAATGATACGCAACGAATTTGCAACAAATGGCTAGCGGCCTTTTCAGTCAAGTACCTTTACATGGAATAGTAGTTCAGGTTTTAAAGTCTAGGTTTTAGTCTGCCTACTCCTCAGGTGTAGTTATTTAGGTAGGGTTAATGATTTTGAGACTTTACACTGGGATCTCAATCTGCCCACTCACTAAGGCCTCCTAGATGTCAATCTGCCTACTCCATCGAAAGAACTGAGTACTGAGAGAAATGTGAGAAGTATAAAGGAGGGAAGTGTACTTCTCACGCCTGCATTCTTTGTAATTCCCGTATAATATACAGTTAAAATTTACCATTCTTGGACTACCGGAGGAACAGTCAGATAATGATATTTTCATGGTAGTTCTCATTCTTGATGAGCTGTATATGTCATATAGGTTTCAATTAATCTCTCAATTTTTTGTGAATTGATTAACAAATGTGTACAAGAATGAATATATTCTGTTATAAAATATTCTGAGAAATATTATTCTGGGATTCATTCATTAGACACGATTGAACTTTAAACATATTCTACTACTCTTTATGATTTGCCTTTTGTGGAGAAATGTTTTTGAAGGGATATTATTTTCCTCTTTCAGATTCCCAGGGCATATCGTTTATTATGAAGACTACATACCTCTGACTGTGTGTCACAGGCAGCATTTCATTCTAGGCTATAATCTCGAACATGGTTTTTCCTTTGCCTGTCGGTGTAATTATTCGAACACAAAATGCTGTTGTCAACATCAAGAAAATGGAGAATTTCACCGCATTGAAATATTAACGAACAGCAGAGCAATTCTTTGTGATTTTGAAACCTCCGGGGAAATTGTACCTTTGGATCTTTTGAGATTATCATGTTTATTCAACATAATTATTATACTGGGAGAATGGATCGTTAATTTCTCATTTATCTGACGTGGTATCAGGATTCATTATGAGTTCCATTGATATTGACTACATCTTTGATACCTTTATAAAATCCTTGCCTAGTAAATATCTCCGAACATGTTAATTCTCAACTGAAATGAAAACCATCTTTATTGATTCTATCTTCAAAATTGAAATTCGATTGCTAAAACTTCGCTGCGTTGCATTCTGAACCTGAAGTTAAAAGTCATTATACAGGGTGATTCAAAAGTAAAAGTAGTAAAAAAAACAACATACCTACGTAAAAAAACTACCCTTGTTACAAGTCGCTATAAGCAACCGTTTTCTAGCTATTTGGACTTGAAAATTTCAAGACGATTATTTGATAATCGATGCGTGTTGAAGTTATTACCATTATTTTGCATTTTTCACAAGAATGCTTAGGAAATTAATTTGACGTTTAAGTAAGTAGTTTTGATAATTACATATTATGTGACAGTTTAACGTTTTGTTGTTTTGTGAAGTTTCTGAAAGACTAAAAACGCTTATTTTGAAGAAATGGATTATTTAAACAATAATGCTCATTTAGGCGATATGCATTTCGTTTATGGCCTTGCGGATGGCAATGCGGGCGAAGCAAGACGTATTTAGCAGGAGCAATTTCTTAATCGAGTACTGCCTTCAGCTCCAACATTAACCAGTCTCCACCGTCATTTGGCAGGAACAGCTGATATTATTGGAAGACCACGAGCAGTCCGAACCCCAGAATTGTAAGAGGCTGTTTTGAACGCTCTCGAGGAGAATCCAGAAACGAGTACAAGAATAATTGCTGAAGCTCTCAATTCTACTCAGTCCACAGTTTGGAGAATTATCCACGATCAACAATTTTATCCATACCATATTTGAAGGGTACAAGCTCATTTGCCACGAGACTTTCCCCAACGCATTACTATGTGTCAGTGGTTTTTGAGAAAATTGGCTAGAAATCCTCAATTTTTAAGATATGTACTCTTCACGGACGAGACTTCTCCCGAAATGCTATCACAAACTTTCATAACACCCATGTTTGGGCTCTGGAAAAACCGCACGCAGTTATAGTGAAAGAAATTATCCGTATCAATTTTCTGTAAATGTATGGGCGGCAATAATTGATAATTACTTGATAGGTCCTTTCTTTCTTCCGTTCCGACGGAATGGCGCAACTCACAGAGACTTTTTAGAAAATGAATTGCCGGAACTACTCCAGAATGTACCATTAGGAATTCGTATCCGCATGTGGTTTATGCATGATGGGGCTCCGGCCCATTTTATCGTTGTAGCCAGGGAATTCCTTAACACTGTCTATCCAAATCGATGGATCGGTAGGGGTGTAGAAGAACCTAACCAGGCGTGGGCACCAAGGCTCAGATCTAAACCCGCTAGATTTTTATTTATGGGGACATTTGAAGTCACTAGTTTATGAAACTCCAGTAGCGAACGGGGAAGATCTAATTAACCGAATAGTAGACACCTGTGAAACAATAAGAAACACACCAAAAATTTTTGAGCGGGTACGAGATTCAATGACTAGAAGACTGAATGCCTGTATCTTCGCTGAAGGTGGATACCTTGAACAATTTATTCGAATATAATTTAGTTTCCTTCATTTTATTTCAATCTACATATTCAAAATTTCTTGAAATGAAACGTTGATATTTCTTGCAAATTTCATTAAACCCAATACAGATTTTGCACCCTTGATACAAAAATAACTATTTCAAAAGAGTAAAAATAAATAGAATAGGTGGCGTCCTCTACAAAAAAACAAAACTACTTACTTAAATGTCAAATTAATTTCCTAAGCATTCTTGTGGAAAATGCAAAATAATGGTAATAACTTCAACACGATTATCAAATAATCGACTTGAAATTTTCAAGTCCAAATATCTAGAAAACGGTTGCTTATAGCGACTTGTAACAAGGGTAGCTTTTTTTCATAGATATGATAAAGGAATTGCTAGAAGTGCGCCCAAAAAAGTTATGAATCTTCAACGAGTAAGAGCAATAATAACATCATGTTCGAATTCGAAACCTCAAAACACCTCTCAGTACCAATTTTCGTTTGATCAAGGTCAGTATTTGGAAAGTTATTTAAAAAAAACGAAAATAAAATAAAACTTCAACACCCTGTATCTTGGAAACGGAGCGTTTCCGGACATATATTTACCTGGACAATTTTTATTAGAATATGGTGAGGAATCACGTCCTGAAGTTTGTCAAAGTACTTTTGAATCACCCTGTATGTAGGCGACTAGAAAAATGAGAGATTTGTATTTTAGATCAAAATAGTATTTTCTGACCCATTTACTAGGCATTGTTAAACTTAGCGACTCAATACTCTTTAGGGAAAAACTTGCAAATTGGAACTTGGCCTATTTAAGAGGTCTGTTTTATATGTAGTCAGCTTTCGTTTACATTACAACAATACATATTTTTATTAACTTTGTTTTCCTGAATTATGCTCAGGTTTTTACATCTTGGCCACACTACACTACGGTCATTTAGTTTTACCCTTGGAATGATACTCCCATAGAAAATCCATTCTCCTATTACTGATACTAGACATCATAAAATAACCATATTTCATATTCATAGTTTTAGCGGTTTCGGCTCGACAATGATGTATCACTCAGTGAGTCAGAACATGTTCGGACTGAAACGATTCGCTAAATCAATAAGGGGAATATTTGTTCTGTCACTTATAATTATGCCACCCATCGAAACACGTAGACTCGTATACTTACTCAAGATATACAGTGTGGCTTTATATAGTCCCCCCCCCTGTTGACTTTTGAACGGTTCGACGTAGAATGATTGCAATATAGATGGCGCGGGGGGGCACATCAACTTTAAAATTTTAGATAGTATGGGGGTCATGTGGCACATCGTTGAAAAGATAATTCAATTCTCTTTCCAAAGATCGATTTTTTTTTCATTTCGTTGATAGGTGACTTTGCGGCTTTTTATTCCCCTTATAACTTCTGAACGGTTCGACAGAGAACAATGAAAAAACATATTGTATGATATCACCGATACTACTTTTTGAAATTGTATTGCCAGATAGATGGCACGGGGGAGCACATTAACTTAAAAATTTTAAAAAGCATGGGGGGTCATGTGGCACATCGTTGAAAAAATAATTCAATTCTCTTTCCAACCATCTAATTGTTTTTATCATTTCGTTGATTTGTTTTTTCACAATGTGCATTTGAAATATGAAGCATAAGTGCGGATCTGAATGGTACTCTTATCTCAATAACTTTTGAACGGTTTCAGTCTTGTGTCCACTGTTTCCACCTGGCTAGGGTTCGACTCCCGCAGCTGGCGAAAAATTTTTCCTACATACTTGGTAGGAGTATGAGCGTTTAAAAAGTTCAGTTTTGAATTTTGGTCGTGTCAGTGTTCCTCTGAATCTTATATTCAAATTGTGGACGTCTGAGCGAAAAGTTATCTTCCGATGTAGATAACATGGGTTTTTACTCAAAATTACTTTATGGAAAAGACATGCAGAATGAAAAAAACCTTCTTTTTTCCATATTCAACCAACATTTTTTTATAGGGCTGCTATGGATTGGAACAAGCTCTCGAAACCAATTTTCCCAGAGAACTATAACCTCAGCTCTTTAAAGAGAGTGTCCACAATGATTTCCTTTCTTTATTCCCGCCCCTTCCAATGGTCGCAGTGCGGGCCGCCCACTGCCCACACGATCGGTCTACTTTTTTGTGTCCATTTCCAGTAACAAAAAAAAGAGTATTTTTTTCTATCCACCAGTGGATGATTTTTCCATGCGCTGCTTTTTCCAATATATTATTATTGTTAGTTTTATTCCGCCAAATTGAAATGACTAATGTGTTGGATGATACGTCAAACAATTTTTTTTCTTTGTGTCATTATTGATAACGTTTCAAAACATGCCAGAGAAAAAATTTCAATTCCAAAATGTTTTCGTTGAAGTATGTGTGAATTTGAGTGGTTTCGGATCCCACTATAAAAGGTAAGGTCCCCATGATCCTAACTCGTACAAGTTATCATCAACTTTTGAGGGTCGGTCAAACAACTTAGAAAATGGTTAAAAAACCATTTTACAATGGCATATGTGCGGCTTTTTATAGTCCCCCTCCTGTTAACCTTTGAATAGTTCGACGTGGAACAATGAAAAAAAAAGGTATTCGATTCTACTTTTTGAAATGAAAGACATCGTGATTGCCCAAGAGATGGCGCGGAGGGGCATCAACATGAAAACTTCAAATAGCATGTGAGGTTATGGGGCTCATCGTGGAAAATACAATTCCTTTTCCTTTCCAACCATCTTTTTTTATTTCATTCATACATTTTTTCACAATATGCATTTGAAATGTCAAGTGTAACTAAAAACACAACTGTTATGTAGGATTTTTATATATTGACAATAAGAACCAAAACTGTTGTGAATTAACGAATTAGGTGTTCGAAATGTCCGCTCAACGCTTCTTGACAATAAAATATTCGATTCGAAAATTATTCCCGAACATTATATAACATATATACAGATATACCAGCACATACCTGTGTTATTCGTTGTTTCAGTTCTTCCAAAGAGTCGGATGGTAGTTCATATACTTTTGATTTGATATAACCCCACAGAAAGAAGTCACAAGGTGTGAGGTCTGGTGATCGTGCCGGCCATTCGATTGGTCCACGACGTCCAATCCATCTCATAGGGTATTTTACATCCCGATAGGAGGGGCCCCGTCTTACTGGAAAGTAATGCGTTCCTGGAATTCATTCTCATTTTCTTCTAGTATTTGGAGTATGAGTGGATCTGTCGTTTCTGGTAGCATCTCCAGGTACAAATTAAGGTTCAAGTTTTCTTCCAGAAATAAAGGACCTACAATATGTTTTTCAGAATTCCTGCCCGCACATTCAGTTTCTGTTGGAACTGTGTGTGACCTTCTCGAAAGGTATGGGGATTTGTGTCACTCCAGTACTGGACATTTTGTGTATTCACGTTTCCGTTCAAAAAAAAGTTATTTCATCTGAAAAACAAATATTTTTAATGTAATTGCGGTTCCCAGCTATCTTGTCCATCATAATTTCACAGAATTCCATCCTTCGGTCTGGGTCACCTTCTGTGAGTTGGTGTAACATTACCAACTTGTATGGATGGAATTTGTGTTTCTTCAAATATTTTTCTACTGTCGATGTTGATACGTCAATCGTATTTGCTACAAGTGGGATACTTTGTTGAGGATTAACCACCATTCCGGCAATTAACGAAACTTCCATTGATTTCCGGCCAGCTCCTCTGGCCCTATGAACAGTGCCAGTTCTGTTGAATTTTTCAACCAGTTCCATCAAATATGTTATTGAATTTTTCAAAATAATATTAGTAGAAGTAGAATGAAACTCTTCTTTAAATACAAATTCTTAAACATCGACAAAATAATCCAATTTCATAATGGGCATTTCTAGGTAACTGCTTGATTATCAGTTGACTAAATCCCATAAATGATACTCTTTATAATTATAGTCATTAAAAATAAATGAGTTGGGTATTATTTGGGTATAATTTCTTGAAAAGGCTATAAAAGGCTATTGTATAGCGAAACACGTGTCGTGGTTTTGTAAACCCAGTTCAGTGAAAATCATTTTGTCACGACTGGCCATATACAGGGTGTGGCACACCACACCTGCAACGCCAATGTTATGACTGGGGACAGTTGGAGAAGTAAATACCCCTCGTTTGACCAACCAATATTACGACTGCTCGTTAGTTATCGAAGCTAGGCCTCAACTATACTGGGCGTTATTAGTCTATTGACCAATAACAGGACAACCTCCCAGAGCGGCTTGAGAAGCTATCACACTCAGTATATAATGAAGCGTGGGACTTAATTTGACAGTACAGTTACCAATCTCAGATAGTTCGGAAACAATAATACACTCAGGACTTTTAATAATACAGGGTGTCCCTGGACTTCCTATTTTCCTTTCGAAAATGTATAGATGGGGTCAAAATATCACCAGTACTTCATATAACTTTTGTTCCTAAAAGCCTTCCTTACCAAGTTACGGGCCGTCAAAGTTACAAAATGAAAAAAAACTTTCTTCGATAACTTTCAAAGGGAATATTCAAAATCATCTAAATTTTTGTGATTGACCAAACGAATGAATTCTTCCGATGAGCTTCCATGCAGGAGTCAGTTGTTTTGCTACAAAGTCAGGAACGGACTACCCCCGATGGTCCACACCCCAAAACTTTGAAATTACAGATAATTTTTCAATAGTTTTCAACAAAATAAGGTTACGTAGACAATTTTCTGTATAAAAGTACTCGTGTGGAAAGTCGATCGGAGCAACGATTCTTAATAAAAATGCAGTTTTACTCGACGACATCAAACCCGATCGTCCACCATTATTTGAAATGAAAAATGTTCACAGTAGAAATACTAATGCTAACGTTGATTCAACAACATGTATAACAGGAATAATACGAAATATGCTAAAATAGAGTCGTAAACAAAAAGAACACTACTTAGTTGAAAGTTTCATTCACAATGTAGATATTTTTCCAAATGAAATATCAAGTTATGTAGATTCGTAGTGTTTTTGAACTAACAAGCTACTCCACTATGAGATATCGCATTCAGTTCATATTTTGTATGTACGCGTGGAATAAGCACGTTTCGTGTTGTGTTATCTGAATCTCATAAAACTCAACATTTGGATGTTTCAAATTCGTATTCACAGCTTAAATGTTGAGGAGTTTCACTGATAAGTATAATTTCATGGGAGAAAATCTTTAACCCGAAGATAAATTTAGCTGAAAAAACGCACATCGGAGGACATAACTAATAAAAAGCAAACGAATAAACTACAAAAACGGCTGCACACAGATGTTGACAACAACACCACGTAGAAAGAAATAAAATTAGTGTGGATAAAAAATGACAACTGGAATGCGATTTTGTTTTGTTGAGTGGTGCGTTGTCATTGTATTGTCAATATTCTAATAGGACAGTTTGAAGTGTTTTGATATGGCCGAACAGTTTACATTCAACGAATATGCAGATATGCATGCATTGTATGGACGAGCATTTGGTAATGCTGCAGAAGCCCGTCGTCTGTATGCCGAGCATTTTCCCAATCGAACGTTACCGGTAAGAGAAACATTCGAGCGTGTCAATCGCAGCTTGAGGGAGACAGGTATGTCTAATGGATAATTAATTGGAGCCTGTTGTTTTATTTCGATATTATTGTAGGTTCAGTTTTGCCAAAACGAGGTGGTGAGGGCGCTCCTAGGGTGTGCGTACCGTTGTATTGGAAGAAAATATTTTGGAAGCTGTCGCTGATGATCCTTCAATGAGCATCAGAAACCTATCAGAACAGTTCCATACATCCAAGTCCACTATTCATAGAATAATTAGGAAACAGCTGCTCCACCCATATCACATCCAGAAGGTACATGCCATGACACCTGCACGACTGGAATATGCCAATTGGTTCCTGGATAAGCATTCATTCACTGATGAAGCAGGTTTCAGTAGAGATGGAGTAATCAACTCTCATAATCTCCACATAGGGGCCGAAAAAAATCCACAAGGGATATTGCAAACCAAACACCAACGGAAATTCAACGTGAATGTTTGGGCTGGTATCATAGGAAACCATCTTATAGGACCATTCGTTCTACATGACCGATTGAATGGAGAACGTTATTTGGAGTTCATTCAGAACGATTTGAATGGACTTTTGGAACATGTTCCATTGCAAACCCGAAGAGATATGTGGTTAATGCATGATGGCGCTCCTCCTCATTCTAGTTTGATTGTGCGGGACCATCTGAACCAGATTTTCCCCAATTGATGGATTGGTAGAGGTGGGCCATATTCATGGCCACCGCGGTCTCCGGATTTGAATTCATTGGATTTCTTCCTGTTGGGGCATCTGAGAAGCCTCGTTTACGCTACTCACACCAGAGATACCTTGTTGAATGGAATTACATTACGTTGTGAAGCCATACGAAACGACCCTGGCATGCTATTTCAAGTGCAGAGAGGGTGTTTGTGCCGACTAAGAAAATGTATTGAGAGAGACAAGGGTCATATCGAGCAGTTTTTGTAGCGGATTTTTCATTTCTGTTTGCTCTTGAGGCTTGCGATTGATTATTTACACCAGTTTTGTTAGGTAAACGTGTTTGCATGATGAAAATCCGTTATGAACATTGTACCTATCATTTCTATTTTCATTACAAATTAATCTTTTCGAATAATGGTAGACATCTCAGGTTGGATGTCGTCGAACAAAAATGCATTTTTATCAAAAATCGTGGCTCCGATCGATTTTCCACACGAGTACTTTTATTCAGGAAATTGTCCAGGTAACCTTTTTTTGTTAGAACATATTGACAAATCCCTGTCATTTCAAAGTTTTGGGGTGTGGACCATCGGAGGTAGTCCGTTCCTGACTTTGTAGCAAAACAACTGACTCCTGCATGAAAGCTCATGGAAGGAACTCACTTGTTTAGTCAATCACCAGAATTTAGATGATTTTGAATATTCACTTTGAAAGTTATCAAAGAAAAACATTTTTCATTTTGTAACTTTGAGGGTCCGTAACTTGGTAACGAAGGCTTTTAGGAACAAAAGTTTCATGAAGTACTGGTGATATTTTGACCCCATCTATACATTCCCGAGAGAAAAAAAGGAAGTCCAGGAACACCCTGTATATATGTATTTTCTAAAGGATAATAACAACTTATACCCACGGTATAATTTACGGAGGAAATGTATGGAACGTCAGAATGAATTTAATATATATAAACTTGAATGTGAAACAAATATAGAATGCCTGATAAAATAACTGTTCTTCAGTTATTTTGGCGATTGCTACTATTACTACTTTTGTCGAATCAATATTAACTCTACTATGAAATCAATGAGGGAATATTTACTTATCACCATATACATATATACCTTGTAAAATAAACAGTTTTGGTTTCTTACCCTCGACCGAAGAACACACCATGTTTTCATGTAACTTGAATTTTATTTTGAATTACCGATTTTTACGCGTGCACTGGTTCGTAATATGATTGTTCAGCTTCTTTGGAAAGTAATTGAATTCTATTCGTTGAGTTATTACTGAGATAATTTGTGTTGTTTACACTTCCACTATTTTCTGCAAACCTCAGATAAATTGGCTACTTTATGAATAATTTACAGAGTCTACACTTGTTTCGTATCAGAAGATTGGTATGCATTTTCACTAGATGAAATTTGATTCTACTTTGATGACCTTCGTACTATGAAGGCATCCGCTGAACTGAACATCTCTCTGTATTCTCTGAACCGATCTGATCTTCCCGGTTATGGAGATTCTATATATATATATATATATATATATATATATATATATATATATATATATATATATATATATATATATATATCCTGTGTCTAAGGGTACTCTGCGATCTATTTCAATCGCATTCCTTGAACGTTAATATTTTCCTCCCGGCTGTCGGAGAATCGTTAATTATCTATCGCGGCGTGGAGCTCAATGGTAATAAAAATAACTGTTCTGTCTTAATTATTTCGGTCTCTTTTACTTTCAAGTCGTGGCTGTCAGCTTAACATATTTATGAGTTTTTTTTTATGAGTGGTGTTATCATATCAAATATTTACGAGATGTTACATTCTTTGTCGGAACTCACTCCACATTCCTGCCTTCTAATTTAATAGCGGACGAAATAAAACAGTCGTTAACTTTTTAGTGCGTTGCTTCAGTCAAGGATATCACATTATTTCACGTTAAAATAACTTGTTTGATCAACGGTCATCACAATTCAGTGAATTGAGTGTCTTTTGTTTACTTCAATATTAATTTTTCCCAACTATCGACCGTATAAATTGAAAAATTGGATTACTGTATGGATTCAAAATTTCTAACTAATTAAGCTTTGAAACGAATTTGAAAATGAAAAATGATCTTCCTCTATAGACCGTATTCAGTGTTACTCATCGCAATTGTGATTCCGTAGAAAAACTATGGTTGAAACTATAATTGAATTACCTTTTTCAACGGTGTGCAATTCGACCTCTATGCCTTTCGAAATTTTCAAGTTATGCCCCCAGCGCCCTCTGTCGAGTAATTGTAACGTTTCTCCTCTCAAAAAGGTAAACCATTCAAATTATTTGTTGTCCCATTGTGTCGTATGAAACCGTTCAAAAGTTATCGAGATAAAATTCAGTCTTATCTCGACATTTCAAATGCACATTGTGAAAAAATAAATCAACGAAATGATAAAAACAATTAGATGGTTGGAAAGAGAATTGAACTATATTTTTCAACGATGTGCCAAATGACCCCCATGTTATTTAAAATTTTGAAGTTGATGCCCTCCCCCTTCCCCCGCGCCATCTATCGGACAATCAGAATGTTTTTTTATTTCAAATATCATACAATACTTTTCTTTTCATTGTTCTCCGTCGAACCGTCCAAAAGTCAACAGGGGGGGGGGAGACTATAAAAAGCCGCACTGTATAATCATCAACCGAATCTATTATAGGAATGATAGACCTTCTCTGTGGTAGACCTCATTTAGTCTGCAAGAGTTTTATTGATACAGTTTTCCAATAACAATTGCAGAGTTGTTCAAATATTGTAGTAAAAATAATTTAGATGGTATGGTTCCCATAGATCTCTGTGCAATAAAATATATTATTATTATTATGACAATATTATATCCTTTCATCCTTTCGATGCTATCACGAATGGAGATAAACAGTTGATATTTGTAATCTCGAATAAACTTCATTGAGTACGCTACAAATGTGTCCTTTGTCGGAAATAACAAGATCAGCGATGAGGCAGAATCTAATGCTGATTTCATCGAGAGATCAATAGAAATTGAGACAGTAACAGCTTCAGGCCACAATGAAACACGTCTAAAATGCATGGTAGTTAAAACTCGACTGCAGTGGCAGACATAGGAAGGTAAAAAAGGCAGTGAATGTGCGCAGTTGTGATAGGTCCGGCATCCTATTGGTTGATCTAAAATTGATAAAAATCAATTTTGTTCCCTTGAATATACAGGGTGGCCCATCGAAAACTTGACATGGGGGTTTTGCTTAATAGTATCGTAGATGTGGAGAAAGCTCGGATACGTCGATTTTAGTTTCGAGGAGGACATTTCGTTGTCCTACCTGCAGGGAAGTCACTTCAACCTTCGAGCAGTGGGGTAAACAACCCCTAAAATTTGAATAGGGAATAGGGGTCCAGTGGCACATTGTTTGAAAGCCCGTTAGATTCTCTAAACAACGATGTACAGTTTTCCCAATTGGGATAAACTATATTAAGTATAGAGCCAAATTCTCACATTAGTCTCATCTTAAGAATTGCTCGAAATGCGCTTCTCCAACTTCCATGCAAAAATATAAATTCTGCTGAAAACGTTCTCGTATATTTTAGACAACTTTTAGGGTGATTAGGTGATATTCATTTATGATTCGTTGCCGTAGCAAGTGGAGTAGCATAAATTCTGCTTTTGAAATGACCCGACTGACAGGTCTGAAGATCATGGGGGTCATTCGATAGATCCTCACCTACCAATTCACTGATCCGGGAAGTGTGGATCTAAATACTGCCGAATAGGCCGAGCATAGTGTGGAAGAGCGCCATCTTGTTGAAATATCAGCTGATCCTGATAATTTTGGTAATTTCCAATAATGTTTGTTAACATGGGTTCATTGGTGTTTCCAAGCAATTCCAGATATATTTCCCGTGTTAGATTGCCTTCTGAGAACAAAGGACCAACGATACCTGCTCATACGTTTAATTTTTGTGGATGTTTTTAGGGAAAGTGTCCTTAAAATGGGATACTTAAGGTTTGAGTAGCCATAAATAATCGATAAATCAAAAAAATCCCGCAAAAAATGAACAAACATTGAATGGATGTGGTTTTTTGTGGAGGAACAACGTTTCTTGACATGTATACCGGGTGTCCCAGTATACCTGTTCCAATGGATTATCTCAGCCATTTCGAAAGATAAAAATTTGAAAATTTCATGATCTCCAATTCGTTCAAGGAACCTTCAACTGAGAAGAACAAAAATTGAAAGTCACTTCCAGTCTGACTTTTTTATTTCAAAGTGCACTCTGTATATTTTTTGCAATTTTTTATTTCTACTCAAAATTATCTTTCCAACGATGTATCACACTTTGTATTTTACATTTGATTTGATGGAGAAAACGTCAATTGAAATTTCAAATTGAAAGAATTGCAGTAGGCTACGATATTTTGTGTAATCTTGATTTTGACTTCAATAATAATTGATAATTTATGAACAATTATACCTTATTTTCATAACGAGTTGCATACAATATTTTTTCTACGTTCATGTAAAAACCCAAAAATGTTTTATTTAGGTGGCACCAAACTGTAAGGAAGACATTGTTGTTTAAATCTATCTGCTAAAAGTAATACAAAAACATTTTGTGTAATTCAGTTGATATTCGAAGGAACTAATTTTATTTTTAACAAATTGCATTTTCTAGTAATTTCATAGTCTATTATGTAATGAATATGATTGACAATAATATGAAACATGCAACTATTCAAAACGTAATAAAATCTCACAGAAAATGGGCTAAATTTGGCGTCGATTTGAAAGTTTATGTCTGTCATGATGACAAAACGCTATAGTAGAATGACAGATGAGTTCAATAAAGTCTTTATTGCACTCAGTGCAATAAAAAAACAGTTTTTCCACCAAACAAAGTTTTGTATTTTGCATGAACGTAGAATAAAAAATATTTCTCACTTATAATCGTCATCAATGAAAAAACCTTCCTCAAGTTGAAATCAACTAGTATTTTACCGAACGTCAAACAAAGAATGAATAGTAAAACAAACAAAAAATTACAAAGAAAGGGGGCACAAGAATATAATAACCAAAGCATTTGTTCGAAATGTTGACCAACTGCTTCTACACATCTTTCAGCTCGTTGGAGTAGTTCACGCGAAGTAACACTTCTCAACACCTCAACATTAAGGGCTCTATATTCATTCCTTATTTTGTTTTTTAGATCTTCCAAATCAATAGGAGGAGTCTGGTACACACGATCTTTCAAATACCCCCGAAGGAAGAAATCCAGCGGTGTTAAATCTGGAGATCTTGCAGGCCATCTTATCGGTCCGTGTGTGCCGATCCATCTATCTCCAAATGTTTCATTTAAATGATTCCTTACCGCTATAGCATTGTGGGTGGTTGCACCATCCTGTTGAAAATGAATGTTTCTACGCATATGTAAAGGAATACTTTCAAAAAATTGAGGAAGTTCATCCCGAAGGAATTCTAGGTACATTCGACCAGTTAACGTACCATCGTAAAATTTTGGTCCTGAAATGAATCCATCAATCATGCCGCACCATACATTGACTTCCCAGATAACTTGAAAATTATTTTCCGACCAATAATGACAATTATGTCGATCTACAGTTGCATAATTATGGAAACGACTCTCATCTGACTATAATATCCAGCTGATAATACCATCTTCACGTGCCGTAGCTAACCAAGCAAGAAACGTAGGTCTCCTCTCGTAATCTGTGGGTAGTATAGTAATCCTTGATGCAGATTAGTTTTAAATGGTTTGAATTTGGCAATTTTGAGAATGCGCTGAATTGATGAACGAGAAATACCGCTCTCCTGTTCTATGTTTCTAATAGAGATATGGGGATCAACAACCACTCTTTCTAAAACTGCAACAGTATGCTCTTCGTCCGTAGCATTTTTTATTTTGAAGACAGTAAGCTTTCTATGAAATGATCCACTTGTTGCCAAATTCGAAGCCAAGCGTGTGAAATACATAGCGCTTGGCATTCGTCTATCAGGGTATTTCTCTCTGTATGCACGTAGGGCAGCCCGACGATTATTTTCGCATTTTCCATAAATCAGTATCATATCCAATTTATCTTGATCAGTGAGGTTATCATCATTTTCACGGTTATTCATTCTTGATTGTTGGTTTCTCTGACACGCACACAAATATTGAGAATTATTAACTGTCAAAGTTATAAACAAATGTATTCAAACGTTTCCATGGCACACTAAGGTTTTCATTTAAGAATTATTAATTCTTCCAGTTCTACTACAATTCTAATAATTTGAAATATGACATTTTTTTCATCTCGAATGCAAAATTGTTCATGAATTATCAATTATTATTAAAGTCAAAATCAAGATTATACAAAATATCGTAGCCTACTGCAATTCTTTCAATTTGAAATTTCAATTGACGTTTTCTCCATCAAATCAAATGTAAAATACAAAGTGTGATACATCGTTGAAAAGATAATTTTGAGTAGAAATAAAAAATTGCGAAAAATATACAGAGTGCTATTTGAAATAAACAAGTCAGAGTCACTTCCGGTCAAACCGGAAGTGACTTTCAATTTTTGTTTTTCTCAGTTGGAGGTTCTTCGAACGAATTGGAGATCATGAAATTTTCAAATTTTTATCTTTCGAAATGACTGAGATAATCCATTGGAACAGGTATACTGGGACACCCGGTATATTTTCCTGATTATATTTTCATTTTCAGACTGTGGAAGGTTACCCAAAGAACATGTACAAACATGTTCTCTAAAGTGTTTTTCATTAAATGTCAAAACATTTTTCACAACAAATTATAAATGTCAAAAATATAATACTTTTTTAAAAGAAGTGCAACTGTCCCGTTTAAGGGAGTATGGTGGTTGAAATGGGATGTGCTATATTTTTAAAATGGGATAGTAATTTATGTTAAATTAGGTACTTATCAAACTCATTGCGAAATGATAACAAGGTTTCAATTACAAATGTTTTTTTGGACATGAGAATATTAAAATTAACAAAGGAAGCGATCCACTATTAAAATAAACATGAAGTTTCCCTCGTCTTTCTCTACTCCAGCGCAAGCATCATGCACCCATCGCCTGCAACTGTAATAAAATTCAAGTTAATTGTTGAAATAGAATGCCCAGACTATTCGGTGAAGAGCGGTGTGGAGTTCTTTGGACCGCTTTGCTAGTTACAAATTTTTTATGTTCCAAGCAAAGTTTTAGAAATTGTAAATTTGAATGGACGCCAGGATTGTTATTTGAACTAGGACAAAAATCCAAATTCCCTATTCAATAATGATTGCACATCAATTAACTTTCCTTCTGTAAATAACTACAACAATAAAACAAATACCAACTTAAAACAATCTATTTACAAAATTCACATCTTTTCCAATTCCTTAACATTTGAATGTAAAATTTATTCTTAATTCCAATGTAAGAAAACTAATATTGTTTTGTTTGCTGAATCTGTTGGTTTTTTCGAAGACGATGTGCCTTGATTGTATTTTCCTTGTCTAGCACTTAGCTAGACTTTACGAAGTGGTTTGGCTCGCAATCAGGGGGTACCTATAGCTGCTGGGCTACCGATCAGGTGAACACAAGCATCAGCTTCTGGTCCATCGAGTGTGTTCTCAGCGATTTAACATGAAAAACAATATTGTTTGTGTCAGAATTTGATATACAAAAATTCTACTTCTTGAAACTTGGAATATTTTCAATGCACTCCTCAACTCATAGTTGTTACAATTGAGTGTAATCTCACAAAGAGATTATTATTTAAAATCAATTGAGTATACAAATCAGTAATATCCAATACTGGAATTGAAGAATTATTTTTATGATATAATAAAAATTGATTTTTGCTTTATATATGGAAAAGATGGTCTATTCTGATCTTGAGCAGCCAATACTATACTTTACAAAGGATATATAAAAAAAGCAGAATATTACGAAAATAACTTCAATTTCAATGACATTCAAGAGGAAGCATATGAGAACTATGTTTAATCAGTCATCAAATGCCTCTTCAAAAAGATTTAAACGTAATCAAAGAATATCCCAAATTTCATAAATATATATATCGCTTCACCTACATAAAAATCACAGCTCGGTGATAAGTAATACCAAATATGGAGCCATACCACAAATGCACTCAAATGTAAAAATATATATATATATATATATATATATATATATATATATATATATATATAATATATATATATATATATATATATTATTCAACTATATCATACCAAATACAGTAAGAGATATCATATACTTGTGAAACCCTCAATAATTCCCAATAAAGCTTGGACAGAAAAATCCATCTAATAAGATAAAATTGACATTAATATATTATTCCACTCGATATACACGTGTGGGTTTCATGACTCTAACAGAACTCCTCGGGAAAAATATATTATGAACGGCACTGCAATCTATTATCAGATTTACCTAAATAACTCTAAATGCAATTTACTGAACAAACTACGAAGATGAACTCAGATATCATACTCTTTGTGAAGAGACATCCGACGTCCTCGTTAAAAATATACTCCAAAATGGTTTATATTTTTTTCATATGATCAAATACATTTTCCTCACATACCTTGCTTGCCTGTTGTCACCAAAATGCACTGATTTGAAATTAATTTCGTAGAAGAAAAGATAATATGCTCTAATTTATTAGTTGATTAACATGAACCGATTCTACTTTAATGTCTCATGGCTGACAAGTTTCAGAACACGTTTGCAAGTGATTGCTATTGCAGCTAGCTCGAAAAAGGAACGAGAATCGTCTCCACATTCCTTTTTAACATTCTCGTGCAGTCAGAATGACTGCGTTCGCTAACACTATTCTCAGCCGTGATGACTGTTCCATTGCCCACGGTTAGATGTCGCTAAGATTTTCAATAGGGATTGACGATTGAAATGAATAAATAAATCTTTGGGCATATCAATAAGAAATGTAACAGATATATCGTTACACAACTTACACATTGGATCTAGCCTTCTCCTTTTGTACTCTCACTAAAATTGGTTTCACAATAAAAGCAGGAAAACGAGATAACAGGATTAAGGGAAAACGGAATAACGGGAAAACGGCATAACGGAAAAACGAGACAACGGGATAACTGACGACGGTATAGCGGGATAACGGAAAAATGGAATAACGGTAAAACGGGAAAAAAGGGAGAACAGGATAACGGGATAACTGGATGACAGGAAAATGGGATAAGGGGTAGCAGGAAAACGGGATACCGGAAGCGGGCGGAGTCAAAAGCATAACCTAGATGGAACAACATACAGAAAAACATAGGAAAAATTAAATTCTACGCGGACGAGGGAATATAGAAATTTGTACAGGACAATGTCTGTCGGGTCAGCTAGTTTCACATAAAATGTACTAGCCTGAAAATAAAATTGTTCTCCTAATATTAACCCATATTGAATCAATATTATCGTTATATTTGCCATATTGGCATAATGTAGAATCGTGATCAACCCGGAGTGATATGCTACATGGGAAATTTTACGTAGCCTCCTTAATGTTTCTCCTTTCGAATTCATTAGGATCCCATAGGTCGTATTCCACTATTAAAATATCTACGGAACGGAATCCCAATAAACTCCCAAATAAATAACAACGTAAACACCACCGTATATTTTCTTTGAACGAAGCTAAACCGTTGAATAAAACATTTTACACCTCTGGCATTTGAATACGTGTTGCAGAGAAAATATGGTTGTTATTCGAATGCAAATGATTGCGAATGAAATTTGATTAAAGACATTCAATTCCAACCAACTCAGGTGAGGGATTCCATTATTCCAGCCCTTGTGGATCTCAATGAGTGGTGATTGTCTTGCATTATTAGGCACACAATAATATCATAGATAACAGAGGAATTAATATAATAGTGACTATAAATAACGTATCTGAAATAAGCTATGTACCTTCTGAAACTTTTTAAGGCCTACCCCATTTCACCAAATCGAATTCGATTTATTACAGAAACATTCAAACCTAAAAACTCAGTAAAACTTGCTATTTTGAAAAAATCGCAAAGTTTGAAACATCACAATTCCTCCTTTCAATAATAATAATAAATGGGCTATATTCATCGATATATAAGTAAAACTGTATGGTGGCAAGGTACAGCGTCCGGCAAATCAAAAATTCAATTAGATAATGTACAAAGACTTGCCTGCCTTGCGACAACAAGTGCACTCATAGGACTGCCTCCATTGCATCTCTTCATTGAGCACGAGGCACGCAAAGACATCGCTCGCTTGAGAAGCTCCAACCAATGGCGGAACGAGGGAATGTATGGACATTCTCGATTATGGAATCAAACAGTGAAGGATTGTCCACTCCTGGAGATGCCAGGGAACAATTCTTCACCTGTCATACGATTCACCAAAAGGCCGCTGTCAGTCATTCCCAAAAGGGTGGACTGGGAGCAGATAGGGCACCAATGGGATTATCTGGTACACAGATGGCTCCAAGTTGGGTGAAACAGCCGGCGCGGGGGTATTCGGGCAATCTTCAAAAGCTGAACTCCACTATGCCCTGAGAAATTTTGTTTCAGTATTTCAGGCAGACGTTTTTGCCTGTGTAAGAGAAAATATCAACAGAGGCTATCACGGCTAACAGATCACCTTATAGTACGAGAGCTAGCAACGTCGGGAAAACAAGAATTTCAGGTGGGCCAGTTTTTAGATATGCTATCTCTCTCACTCTCCCGGACGTCATACGGGCCACCTGGCTGGCGGTAGTGGTTGCGTTCATCAGTGCGCATCGTACCTGTACAGGTAAAATATCAATTTTTCAAATAATTTTAAGAAAGTTCCTTTTTGTTTTATTATTTTAATTGAACTTTTTGACACATTGCCAGATATTTTTATTGTTGTTTAAACTGTGCCAGACGCTAATTTTGAATGAAAAAAGAAATTGTTTTCAAAATATTTTAGTATGGCTGAAATTTGTATATGATGTTATTTAAGTATCTAAAAAGCCAAAATTCATTTGCCAAACAATAATTCAATTGTTAAACCATCAGCAAGACCGATCTTAAGGTGAAAAGTGATGTGGTAGTGGAAAATAGTTGTCAAAAAAAATTTTGTTGTAAAAATTAAGATAATGATAACCTCAAGTATGAAAATAAACAAAAATTTGGATGGTTACGTGAAAATCCCAGTTAGATTTTTTAATCCATAATTGTATCACAAAAAACGGAGGCATCTTGATAATCATCATCATCTTCATCACTGCTGTCATTTTCATTGTCATCATCGTCTTTTGAAGTGTTATCGTTGAGTAATAAGTTATCTGTAATAGAATGAAAAATTTTATAATCTTTCGGCAAAGAAATTTATTAGTATTTTATTTTTAATTTTTATCTTTAATAAATGTTGGCAATTGATGATGGTAATTGCTCTCCAACAAGCCGGAATCTTGAGGTGATAGAGATGTTGGGTGTTTTAAATGAGCATTTCTCCAAAACTTTGTGACGTAACGAACTCGTAGTAAATGTTGATACAATTCAACTTTACATGGTGGTAGGCTTGATGGGTCAAAATTACGGAATTTTTTCTCAAAATTATCGTCTGATTTTTTAGACCGGTAAGTGTTCGAAAACAGATGGAACCGTTTTTATTTATCACTACCCATTGTTACACAGTTTCGTTAAAAACATTTAAAATAACAGCAACGAATACACCAATGTGACTAAACTGACGTCATCTTGACTACAAACAGCTGCTGTCGTCTATCTCGCTTGCGCAACTAGCGCGTGACAGTCTGTACTCTTTCAACATGCCCAATCACTTTTCACTTTTAGATCGGTCTGGCTAAAGGTTTAACAATTGAATTATTGTTTGGCAAATTAATTTCGGCTTTTCAGATACTTAAATAACATCATATAAAAATTTCAGCCATACTAAAATATTTTGAAAAAAAAATTTTTTTCATTCAAAATCAGCGTCAGGCACAGTTTAAACAACAATAAAAATATCTGGCAATAATAGATTCATGTGTCAAAAAGTTCAATTAAAATAATAAAACAAAAAGGAACCTTCTCAAAATTATTTGAAAAATTGATATTTTACCTGTACAGGTACGATGCGCACTGATGAACGCAACCACTACCGCCAGCCAGGTGGCCCGTATGACGTCCGGGAGAGTGAGAGAGATAGCATATCTAAAAACTGGCCTACCTGAAATTCTCTCTCGAAAACGTTGCTAGCTCGTAGACTATTATGCACGGACAGCCAAGCGGCGATCAAGGCCTTCACGTCATATAGAGTCAGTTCGCTGCTGGTGTCGGAATGCATTGACGATCTGCAAAGGCTATCCATCGCCAATAAGGAAGCTACTATGGGTCCCTTGTCATACCGGTGTGCCCGGAAACGAAAGTGCCGACCATTTGGCCAGACAAAGTGCAAAAAGCTCAACGACTGTACCGAAACCAATACTGGGAGTTTCGAGATCATGGAGCGTCTCAACCATGAAGAAAATCCTGGAAGTAACATTCCAGGAGGCATGGAAAGAGGCCCCTGGCATGAGACAATCAAAACTCCACATCGAAGGCCCCTCTACCAGGAGGGCCAAGACTCTGCTCACACTGAGCAGAAAGGAAATCGGAATAGTGGTAGGGCTCCTCACGGGGCACTGCCATCTTGAAAGCACCTCAACATAGAGGATGAGGAGTCAGCTCCCCACATCCTCACGGAATGCCCAGCACTGGCAGCAATACGGGAAGCGCACCTCGGGAGTATCGCTCTGAACCCGGAGAGTGTGAGGAAAGGTATCAGTTAGAAGGCTGGCCTCCTCGTTCATGAAAAAGGAATACCTTCAAGCGGTGGGTGCATAACAGGCCCGATAGAGAGGCCTACATCCCAAGTATCACAGAGTCATAAAATTAACATAATGACTTCTTATACCGTCTTAAAGACCACGTATTTGTATGTTTCAGAACCAAAAAGTTAATGTGCGTTTTATAACCTTCAGGTGTTGCTATGACGTCGTGTAGTAGATATAACGAGAGTACAATGAAGAATCCTCGAGATAAAGTTGTACTGTGGTTTGTATGTAAATAAATTGTATGTGTCGTTAAGTAGAACTTAAGAGCAGTTGCTGTGCTATTATGACAATGAACATATGTGGTTCTGATGAATAGATTTTTGAAACATTTTTACGACTACATATTGAACTCATGTAATGTAGTTTTATAAACTGATGAACTTTGGTCGTAATGATTACTATGTATCTATGGTTAGATTATTTTTGTTGGTTATGTTATTTTTGTTGGATAGGTATATTGTGTTATGTATGTAGACTATTCAGTTCCGTATGAATGAATAAAATGACAAAACAAAAATCCAATCTGCCTTACAAGAGAACTGGAGCGCATAGAAAAATATAAAGAGGAAGTGCCTACCCCAAAATTAACATCTGAAATGATTGATCAGTCTATCGGGACACTGCAAAAAGTTCATCCAGTTCCTTCAATTGTTTTCACAATAAGGAAAGACATAAATAATATGTATTTGCAATTCGAGTGATAAATAAAAAATATTTAAATATAACTGTTCAAAGTTCAACATCAACATAACTTCTTTTGTAAATGTCAGTTATGTTTAGCGTTTTCCATTAGGCGGAACTAGCAGAATGCTTATGTACTCAGTGTACATCTTTTTCTGTTTTGATAGCGTTACGACGTTAGTACAACAAAACTTGCTAGTTGTGGACACAGCGACTATATTACAACTTTTTTATGTAAGATATTGTGATATCTTTGAGACACTCGTATGATAGTACATACCGGAGTAATTACAACTTTTCGACACTAGAAGGACGGCATCCATGTTTTTCGATTGATTGATAACATCATTCTGGTAGCCATATTGAAACAAAAATATTTAAAATGAAGAATATGGGACCCTGGGTGTTATATCAATTTAAAAATCATTGGAGATGTGCTAATCAAGTATCTTTCGCAATATGGTCTACATATTTCAACGATTAATGAGAAAAATTGATGAAATATATTTTTTCTGAAATGAAAATAAATATTTATCTCTCTTCATTTCCGAGGCGCATGCATTTCAAGTGAGAAGAATCGGATTTTGATCGTAAAAATGGATTTGCTTGGTCACTAGAGTTTCAGAACAATTCTTAAAGACACATAATTGAGAATCATTTTTATCTCGATAACTATCACGGTCACAGAGTATCATGAACATGTAAAGGAAGGCTGACTTATATATTATATTGATATTATATAAAATCTTTTGATATGGTATATTGATATTGTAATACTATATTAGGAAGATTATGACCTTCATGCATAATGATATAATGACTACACTAAGACCACAGAACGACCCTTTTGCGACTGGCTTATATAAGTCTATATTGGCAAGTCATCACCACTACTTTATAACGTCGATGTGACGTCGCAAAAGTGTGCCTTTTTGTCGTATTGGCATACATAGCGACGTCTTAGCATATTACTAGACATAAGTTATGGACTTTTGCGAAAGGTCTAGTAGACGTCTGTACAACCGAATTATGACCTCTGTGTGCTACTTGGGATGCTAATGGTTCTGTCCGCCCACATACTCTCATTCTATCTATCTAAGTAAAATTGAATTCATATAATAGAAAGTAATCAGATCGATGAACAGGCGAAGTTCAGCTTACGCTGTTTCACAACTTAACCTACGAAATATTATTAAAACAAGCACAGTGAAAGTAGAAACTCACTATTCAAATCACAACATTCAGGAAGCAGCATGAAATGCAATATATCATAATGCAAACATTAACTAGGTGAACAAGAAAGCAGGTAATTGAAGCATGACAATATCCAATTGAACTAACCAGCAGAACCTATATATTCTTTCAACTTTTTGCAAGTTGCGAATGATATGGTGCTTAAAATCATTGGGGAGAGAATTATAATGTTTGATCGAATTGTACATGAAGCTTCGTTTGAAGCAAGTCAAGGTATGACAAAAGTACTTGATTCCGGGTACTCGAGTAACTTTGCGATTTAAAGGTTGTATATCTCTGGTGGAGGTAGTTCGGAGTTTTTTCAATTATAATCTTATGTCTTGAGGAAGTCGAGGTTAGTTCAGTGCGCAAAATAATTTATGAACTCAAAGATTTCAAAGCGCCTGGACCGGACCTTATTTCGAACGAAACTCTAAAAATTTGCTGTGAATATGTCACATTCTTATTCGATTTCTCCTTCCGAACAGGAAAAGTACCAACTCATTTTAAATGTGCAATTGTCAAACCTATCTACAAAAATGGTGATAGACTCAGTGTGAGCAACTATCGCCCAATATCACTGATATCGGGCTTAGCTATGCTTAGTTTATGAAAAAATTATAAAAACGTGATATATGGCTTACCTTGATCAAAATGATATAAACTCCTGTTCACAATTTGGATTCAGGAAAAAACCTCAATCCAAGACGCTCTCGCACTGCCGACTTCAAAAATGTATCAAGCCCTGGATTCCAGCCGTCCGTGCCTGGGCGTTTTTGTTGATCTTGCGAAGGCTTTCGACACGGTAAGTCATAAACTTTTGCTAGATGGAACGCTTGGGCATCCGTGGCAGAATCATCTGCCTAATCGAAAGCTACCTAGAGAATAGGAAGCAAACGGATGAAATAAATTAAATCCGCAGCTCAGAAAGCTGCTGAAAATCGCATATCAAAAATTAAAAAACAAAATGTCTAGCGGACCTGACGGTATTCCTGCCAAAGTTGTCAAAAAGCCTATAACTTACCTATGTCGACCCCTACAAATAATTTACAATAAAATGTTACATACTGACCGATTTCCCAAACTATGGAAAACCTCACGCATTTGCCCTGTTCATAAGTCAGAAAAGGCAAATGATATTACCAACTTCAGACCAATTGTGCTGATATCAGTCTTCTCGAAACTTATTGAAATCATCCTGTCGGATCTAATATATAATAAAATTGCCAGATCTCTCTCGGAATTCCAACATTGATTCATGAGAGCACGAAGCACTGTTTCGAATCTATGTACACTTACTCAATATGTTTCGAAGTCCTTAGATGATCAATATCAGGTGGACGTCATTCATACTGATTCCAGTAAGGCGTTCGACATAGTTTCCCATGAATTACTTCTGACAAAACTAAGTCGATTCGGAATTTCTGCGAAACTCCAAAACCTTCTGAAATTCACCTCTCAAACAGAAATGTATTTGTTGAATATGAAGGTGAAAAAAGCTTTGAGTTTATCGCCTGTTCTGGGTACCGCAGGGCTCAAACCTGGGGCTACTTTTATTACTTATGTTTGTAAACGACTTCTTTTCGCCGACGATATGGAATTTCATAAAGGAATTCGAGATACTACGGACTGCACCACATTACAACACGATATAAATAATTTAGTTGAATGGTGTGACTCGAATAACTTACCACTGAACATTAGCAAATGCAAAATTATGACATACTCACGTAGATCTCCAATTGTCCACAATTATTTATTGAAGGATACCATCATTACGAGGGTATCTGAATGTAGGGATCTAGGAATAACGTTTGACACGAAATTAACGTTTTGGTCACACATAGAGGATATCCAAAATGAATCAATGCGTCTTCTTGGATTTGTCATAAGAAATTGCAAAGAATTCAAATCACCAGAAGCAATGAAATGCATTTTTTCTGCTTTGGTGAGATCGAAATTGGAATACGGCAGCCAGATATGGAACCCGCATTATGAAAAATACAGTGACAAACTAAAAAATAGAAAAAATCGAATTTAAACGGTTTCCTTCACATGAAGGATTCAATATAAAATTGAACCAGAGAAAGGTAGATCTCAGGTGAAAAACAACTACTTTCCTGGCAAATACCACGCAGAACGTTGAATGATATTCACCTGAAAAATCCTTTGGCTGGTTGACTACTCCGTACTGATGAGGGCCAAGAAGCCTGAAACCGGTATGCGGATTGTTAGGTGAACACGACATAAATCAAACATAATCGAGCTTATCAGAAAGAAACATTTGCATTCAATGTCCATTGATATTATATGGAAGTATGCATGGATTTTTCAGGTGAATATCATTCAACGTTCTGCGTGGTATTTGCCAGGAAAGTAGTTGTTTTTCACCTGAGATCTACCTTTCTCTGGTTCAATTTTATATTGAATCCTTTATGTGAAGAAAACCGTTTAAATTCGATTTTTCTATTCATTCCACTTCACATGGCACTTATCTCAAACTAGAAAATGTTCAACGTAGATTTCTGAAATTCATGTATCTCACAGTTCATGGCTCATTTCCAGAAAGACACTGTGAGAATAATCTTCTCTTGAATGAATTCAATATGGTTTCTTTGAGAAAATGTCGTGAGATTTCCGGGCTTACTTTCATTTACAAAACTTATACCCAATGAAATCGATTCATCAACATTACTATCTTCATTGAACCTCACCTTTCGTATTGATGTACCGTATTCCCAACATCATTCCTATAATTCTCTAAATCATATGTGTAGATGTCTATACAATCTTCCCTCAGTGGATATATTCTTTTCAAATGCATTCCAACTCAAACAAATTTTATATAGGCTCATCTCGAATTGAAATGTAATTTCAGAAAGCATTGTTACTTCATCAGTTATTGTTTACATATAAACCTAGAATAAGTATACTGTGTTACACAAATTTTACGTTATATACTCCTATAATCGGACTCTTTTGTCTGTGGGATGTATTACTACTATAAATAAATAAATGAATAAATAAATAAATATTGTCGACGACGCAAGGTGATAGGTGAATAGGATCTTGATGATCATTCGATATCGAATGAGTTCCCTTCCACCTTATAACTTTCCACAACACACTAACATTAAATTTTAGAAAGTGATATCCCTACCGCAGATGCGAATGTACGTCCTCGGTAGCTCAGTTGGAAGAGCACCTGACTAGTAATCATGTGAACGCGGGTTCGATCCCTGCCCAAGGATATATTTTTCTAGGATTTAAAAATTCTTGTCTGCACACCGCCAACTCTCTTTCAGATTATATATTACAGACACAAAAATTTCCCTTCATAAATATCTAGTTTTTGAAGCAAAATCTTATAATCAACGCAGTCGAATGCTTTTCTAAGGTCGCAGATATATATATACATATATATATATATATATGAATATATATATATATATATATATATATATATATATATATATATATATATATATATATATTAATATCAACGATGTTCAGGCAGTTTCAGCAGTCTTCTGCGTCCTTACAAAAGCATTCGACTGCGTTGATCATAGGATTCTTTTATTTACTAATTTTTCATCTAATTCGGCTAGAGTTGGTAAAAGTGAAATTGGTCTTAAATTTGATACCATATCTGAATCTCCTCCCTTAAGTAAAGGATTTATTGTGGCTATCTTAAAACAGTTCGGGAAAATTCCATTCAAAAAAGATTTATTGATAGCCTCTGCTAAAATCATCTGGTAGATGGATGGGGTAAGACATTAGCAGAGATCTCGTCCCATCCAGACGTGTGTTCATTTTTCAAATCTTTCAAAATTTCTTTCAGTTCATCGGGACTAGTAGGTGATAGAAAAAAGGAATCTTTCACAGATATATTCTTAAAGTAGGTGACTGGTGCTGTGCTATAATATTCATAGAAATGGTTTCAGCAATAGAACAGTAATAATCATTAATTTGATCTGCAGACAGAGTAGTATTTAAGGGTGGTTTACTATTTTTGTCTCTGAGGTTATTGATAATAGCCCAGCTCTCTTTACTCATATTGGTGAAATTTTTCATTCTTTTCCCAAAATATTGTTGTTTGGCTGTTTTTAAGACATTTCTATAAATTCTTTTGAATGAAGCGCAAATATACGGCAGAGACTTTTATACCCTTAGTTATCTACTATTTTTTGTTTTTATTTTTGTTTTAGTGTGACGGAATGCATTATTGAAGGTATCACAAATATATAGATGAAATTAGGCGAAAGAGTCACTATTCTTTGAAGTTTCCTCCCATTCTATATTTGAACTTCATTGTACAAATGTTTCAAAATTCTTTTTACTATTTATGAGTCCATAATTTTTATCAATATTTGATACTCTGTGAGCAGTTTGAAATTTAGAGATTATGGCTTCATGATCGGACAGACCACTATTGAGAACCTCACAAGACAAACCGGTAGTGTTGGAGCATAGATAATTTAAAATGGATGAGGAGTATTTCGAGAACCGTGTTGGTGTTTTAACATGCATATTTCAAAATATCAAGAAGATCGATGCAATTTTGAAAAAAAAGTCGAGCGTGCACAAACTACAGCGATTAGGAACATTTTTTGTATATTTCTTCAAATGCTATATAATGATTTTGTGTGCGTGTTTAAAGTTTGGTTTCTCAATTCCCCTCATAGATTAACACTATGCATTGATATCAGTTTCCAACGCTCAATGCTCTAACGATCGAAAAAAAAACATTCAAATGAAAACAAACTCCATTATTTCGGTCAGGCGAATCGATAATATTTATTTAAAGCTATTTATCTCGATTACAACTCGCTGCGAAATTAATCCTCAAAAAAATAACGCACGTTTCGAATTTATAACAACTCAACATTTGGTAACGCAGTAAAATTCAAGGGGATCCTGGAAAAACAATAACTGGTGATGTTTTGTTTCCGTCAGAACATTTTAATTGGCACTTCTTGTTTTATCTGTTGCCTTTTACATCGAATTTCCATTCATCAATTCCGACGGAATTAATCAAATTTCCTCAACTAGGGAAACTTGCTTTACTGCTTTGCTTTCAGTGTTCCGTACAGACAACGGTGACGGAGGAAACGGAACACTAATAATAGTCTTATCTTGGTGTAAGTCTCTGAGAGCTGCTCCTCTTCCCCAAAAAATGATGAGGTTTAGACTTCAGTGAGTAAAAGGGGCCAATAGAGTTCAGTTCGAATTGGAATTTTGATTTTGGTAAAAATTGTTATGATTATGACTAACGTTGAAAATATTCGTAAATCGGAAGTATGGTTGAAATTAACAATCATATTTCTATTGCACTTGATACTGTATAGGATTATAAAAACCCAAGAATCGGAGAAAAAGAAGTGAGTCTGGTAATTTTAGAAGGATTGAATCCCACATTTTGAGGAATTTTAAGTGAAGTTATATATGAAATGTTCACACCCGACATTATGTTCAATTAGGACAATTGTCAATTGTCAGATAGTCTGGAAAAAAGTATATAATCGAGGATGATTATTGAAACAGCATGGTTTCGGATATGTAATTGTTAATGAAAGGTAAGCAATATTGGAGACCACACGGTTGATATAATGTAGGTATGAATATATCGAGAAAATGACGGATTTCACAATGAAGGCCATGAAATTAATCGTTTGGATGAAACGTGGTTTGATTGCAACGAATTCAGAAAACTTATACAGATAATTATAAGAAATGTCTAACAAATGTAACATAATATGATTGAACAAATTTGCCTATTGCACTATAATGGAACACATTTTTCATTTATTTCAATTTATAGCATAATAGATGTAAAAACATGCAATTGCAGAGTCTAACATGTATTGTTACTAAATTGTCATGGTCTCTAAAGCTAACTACTATATAGGAATATAATGGAATAATTATTATGATCGACATAAGCTGTCTATTTAGAACTTAAAATATTTTCCAATCATTAAACAAAAAAATTAAAAAAATCCAATTTAGTTGGGTCTTCGCTGTGTGCAAGACTGGTAATGCCCTCTAGTGACTCGATTGCTGAAGTTTTCCTGTTTTATTTCCAATACTCACTATGTAACAATTTGAAATTTTTACCAATTCCTGAATAATCTACCACGATGTAACAATTTTGTTCTCAGTTTTTTTCTGTCAAAGAAAAAAGTAAGTAAATGATAAAAAATATTTGCATTGATACGATAGTTCCCCGCATTTGGAGGTTATCTCAAGTTATGATATTTTGAATATCATAAAGTAATGCTACTTCTGTGTACTTTCAGGCATGGCAAGTAATGTGCTTGCAGGTAGTTCATTAAGGTCTTGAGAACATAAAATAGTGAGGGAGCCAAGTAGTTTAACAAATTAAAAAAAGTACCCATATAACCCTGGCTTTAACTTGACGGGAAACCACTGATTAACATCAGATTCAACGCAAAACTATTTAATGAATTTCTCAAATGATATAATAATCAGAAAAGGAATGAGGTTCACAATTTTACCTGAATATGGGATCCCACTCTACCTTTGCAAGGATGTAAGAACGTTGAACGGTCCCCAAATAATATAAATAATAAATAATAAAGCGGCTTTATTCATCATTTCAAATTCTACATATAACAAAGGAAAAATTCAACAGTATTAATTAATGGACAGAAGGTGAACGATGAAAAGGCGTAGTGTCAGCTATAGCTGTTTTTCAACTCGACCATAAAAAAAGATAAAAACAAAAACAAAAAAAACAATTAAAACAAACAGAAAAGTAATAAATAAGGTAAAATCATCACAAATAATCTACTTAAGCATATAACAAAATACAAAAAGTTAATAATAAGTTCGTTACTGTTTTATACCTTATTGGTTAGTGTTACTCAACATCTCAAAACATATATCAGAAGCGGGATCTATCAACGTAAGAACAAAAACTGCCTATTCTTTAGCTGAAGTTTCAGTCTCTTTTTGAAATTACTAAGTGTGTACAGTCTGAATTCATTGGGTAACTGGTTATACAATTTGGCAGCATTGTATGAAAAACATCTTGTGTAAATTGTAGTGGAGTGAGGAGGAATGACAAGAATGTGTCTATTCCGGTTCTGAGGTCGTTCAGTGCTGAAAACGTCTTCAATTTTTCAAAAAGGTATTTAGGAGTTTTCGTTATAAGAACTTTGTGGGTTATTGATAGTAGGTGTAAATTTCGAAGATCGTTCAACCTCAGCCAACTAGAGTTATCGAATTCCGTACTTATGTGGTCAAATTTCCGAATACCAAAGGAGAATCGAATGCACGAGTTTTGTATTCTTTGCAGACGATACTGGTCAGACTTCAGGAGGGCAGGTCCGTAGACGCTATCACAATAAGATAGCTTGGACGTTATCAATGATTCGCATAAAGAAAGCTTCAAGTGCTTAGAAAGCATGTGTCTGTTAGGAAAGAGTTGTCTAAGGATGTTGAAGGATGCCTGGCAAAGATAGCTTACATGTTTGGTGAATCTCAGCTCAGAGTCGAGCCACAATCCTAGATTTTTACATTCTTTGACTATAGGCAATATATCACACCCGATTTTTATTTTCATATCTTCACAAGCACTTTCCACCTTCTTTTTTGAACCGAAAAACATGATCTGTGATTTTTTTGAATTCAAGCGTAAATTATGAGCAGTGGAAAACTCGTACAATTTATTCAAATCTTCATTTAAATGATTTTGTGTTTCGTTGTGTTGCAGAGCATTGAAGATAAATACAGCTGAGTATCATCGGCGTAGTGATGAATTTTAGCAAACTCTATAATTTCAAAAAAATCGGAAATGTATAAAGAAAACAGAAGTGGCCCCAATATAGATCCTTGGGGAACACCATAAGCAACCGACAATGAATCAGACTCAATACCTTCTAAGACAACACGCTGGGTACGATTGCATAGATAATTTCGTATGAATTCTACAGCTCCATTTGAGAAGCCAAAGTACCTAAGTTTGAGACATAGTATAGAATGATCCAGTGTATCGAAGGCCTTACTGTAATCTAATAAAACCAAACAGGAGACTTCACGATTATCCGCGGCCTTGAAAATATCATCCGTGATGGCCAAAAGAGCGGAAGTAGTGCTATGACCAGTACGAAAACCAGATTGTACAGGTGTGATTATTTGATGTGTGTAACTGTAATCTGCCATTTGATCTTTCATTATCATTTCAAGGGCTTTGGAAAGCGAAGGCAGGATGCTTATAGGTCTTAGGTCGGAGAGCTCGGTAGGGGAATTGCATTTGGCTAAAGGAATAATTTTGGCGTGTTTCCAATTCGAAGGAAATGTATTCATTTTTATAGCGGTATTGAAAATGAAAGTTATATGTTCGATTAAATGGGACTGTACCAATTTTATCATACTTATGGAGATTTCATCTGTTCCAACTGCATTACTTTTTATCTTATTCAGATATTCATTTACCGTTGCTGAAGATATATCTTTGAAAGTGAATACAGGATCATTAACTTGATTTTTATATTTATCAAGAAGGGAAAGTAGTATATCAGATTTTTCTGGGTTCGTTATACGATTGAAGTGACAATTTATTCTATTAACATTTTTAGTTGGTCTGGAATACAAGGCATTGCTTTTGACGGAGAATATCAAGTGACCTAAGTGTGTTGAAGGTTTCTTTAGAATTTTTTCTGCGCAGGACATGTTCGAGATATGCTTTTTTCTCGCGACGTATTGCCCCAGTAGTGTAATTTCTTAAATCGGTATAACTTTTCCAAGATGCGGAGTTTCTCAATTTTTTGTACCTGCTGAAAGCTCTATCCCTGAGTTTTATCATCTCTTTAATATTATAAGTGCGCCAAGGAGCTGGTGGTTTAGTGACTCGTATAGTTCGGAGGGGTGCGTGTAAATTGAAGAGTGCAATCAAACCGTTATTGAGGTAATCAATCATTTCATCCACAGTTTCCAATTCAAAGATAATATTCCAGTTATGAGGTATCAGTTGTTCATTGAAAAGAGTTGCGTCAAAATTAAAAAAATCACGGTAAGATATAATCTTAGGTTGTCTTCTAGATTTGTGACAGTCAATTTTACAACTGACCGCTAGATGATCTGATATTCCGTTGATGTCTAAGACTTCTTTATTTGAAATATTTTCCGGATTTGACACTATTAAAACATCAATCAAAGTTTGACTGCGAGAAGTAATTCTTGTGGGTTCGTTCACCAACTGAGTGAAGTTAAATGTCTCAATGAAGTTCGTGAGAAGATCGCAGCGACTATCATTAGCTTGCAAATTAATATTTAAATCGCCCCCAAATATAATGAAATCATATTCAGGTATCAAGTTAGCTATTGTTTCCTCCAACTCATCGAGACACGCTAGAATGCTGGCTGAGGGTGGACGATATAAAATTCCAAAAAGGTAAGTATGACATTCAATGGTTACAGAAATCCAGAGTTGTTCCAGAAAAGAACTGACCTGCGAGAAAACGATTCTATAATTTATTGAGTTGTGAACATAGAAAGCAATACCTCCTCCTCTAGAGTTTCTGTCTGCCCTAATGAGATTATATGATTTAATTGCAACGGAATCAGAGTATATATCTTTATGAAGCCAGGTTTCGGACAACCCAAGAATATCATAATTCTCATTATTCATGAAATCATTGAATATATCGAAGCCACTGAGCAACGATCTAATATTCAAAAGAAGATAACTCAAATATTTATCCATATTTTTTTTAAATAATAAAAATGTGAATACAATTAATACGATTGAAAATCAATCTTAGAACTAATTTGAGAAGATAAAGAAAACAGAGAGTTGCGAATATAAGCTAAAAGATAGGTCTACGAACTTTTCTGAGATGAAGATCCACTATTGGAACGGGTTTTCCTATCGATGGTATCGGTATTGCTCAGGAATTGCTTCTTAGGCTTCTTAGGTTGCGATTTGATGGATGTGTTCAAAAGATCGTTACTAGTGTCTTCTAGGGGTTCTTCAGAGAAAAGTGGATCATCCCGTCTTGATGGCGTCGGTGGAGCACTTGCGTTCCTTTCTCTCTTCTTTGAGTGATCGAATTTCCTCAGTTTCTAAAATGTCTTGTCTCTCGGCTTTCCCTTTCTCCAGTTCTTCTACTGTATATGAATCACCGTTGATGACCAGTTTATTATTTTTTATTCTAGCAGAAAGATTTTTTGATCTAGCTTCCTTCATGTGTTTGACCAGTATTCTATTGTCTAAGCGATCTTCGTAGCACAAGTCTTGGAAAATTGATATTTTTGTACCTTTCAATTTATGTACGTTCTGAAAAAGCGAGTTTTTCATTAAAAGTGACATAAATTCAACTTTTATAGCTGTCTTCTCGTTAATTTTGATCTGATAAATATTGAACAGATCTCTCAGACATAAGTCCATACCCAGCAGCGAATTTAATTTGGAAATGGTAGAAGAAGCCAAGTTTTCGTTAACATCAATTTCGAGGCCCACTATTATAATGTTTGTTCTTCTACCTTTCCGTTCATTATTTAGGAATTCCTTCTCATATTTGACGCACTTTTTCTCAAGTTCAACACTCTCTAACACGTATAATAAAACATTGCGTATTGCTTATACAGTACAAGTACTTGAACTGCATTACATTCAACATTAGTTGACATGTAAGGCCAATTGCGTTTGTAACCGAAACCAGTTCGTGAAAATTAAAACACAAATAATCCCCGCGAGGTACTTTATCCTGATAGAATGCCGTGAATGATAGACAACCCGGAAAGATATAAAAAATATCTCTGTCCCCTGTTCATAAAGCTGATTGATCAGTTCACAACACCGTCCAGGCGTTCTCGAACTCGCAGTTTAAGTTGCTATTTGCCTTTAATTACCGGCGCAACACCGTCCCACGGAACTTGGTTGATACTTTTACTATCCACTTCTAGACGATCAAATAGAAAACGGAAAACATCTCAAATATTTATCGAATGAAAACCTCACGTCCCGAGATTAGAGATTGAAATATCGTGGAATAACAGAACACTAATCTCTTTGCTGCAGTTTATGTAATGCAGTTGGAAATGTATAAAATTTACACCTACTATTTTTGCAATCGACTACACAGCAATAGCGGGGGCTCATTGTTATTATATGTATATTTTTAAACTACCCACTAAGATAATGATAATGTTTATTCATCTGAAGTATGGTACAATATTTTTAAGTGATTTGTGAATAAACGGGGAGAGCTCAGAAACTGAAAGTTTTCAGCTTGTAGTTGTGATTACCAGGATCATTACCTACTTCTCTGCCACCATGGGCGCTGTCATAGTTTCATCTATCCCCTCTAGCCTAATGCACACTCTCAGAACAAAACCCACCATTAAAAAAGTTTCCTTTAACTCAGGCCAGTTTTCAAATAAATGAATGAAATGAGAATCCACTGCCATTTGGTAACTTGGAGTTGTTTAAGACACGACTATGAGATTTAATAAATAATATAGTAATACAAATTAATAGAGAACGATAAGAGAATAATTGTTAGGAAACAAGGTACTTTGGGGTCTCTTCACAAACAAATTCGATATAAATTGAAACTAGGGGTAGACCTCAAGCGAAAAACAACTACTTTCCTGGCAAATACCATGCAGAACGTTGAATGAATTTCACCTGAAAATCTATGGAAACTTCCAGGGTGGAATTTGGGAGAACTGTAAATTTATTTACAGAGAGAATTTGAGAGGACTGGGGGGTTTAAAGCCCGAAGGAAGGCTTGAAATGATTTGGAAAAACATGTAATAATTTTTTTAAGAATGATGAATGTTATTGCTATCTTTATTTGAATATTTCTTTACATAATCGATAATATTTATTTTAATTTCTTTATATAATGTACATTGTGAAAGGTTAAAATACATAAGTAATTTCCTTATTTATTTTATTCTTATTTTTGATGAAGCACAGACATTTAGTGAAGAAAATCAACGGCTCACTACTTTATTCGCCATCGAGGAAAAAAGTTGTCGATAAATAACATGTACCTATAATTTGGTACACACCTTCAGTTCTGATGATAATACAATTGAGTGTCAGTGTCATTGAAATCCAAGATGGCCGCCGCCACAAAATGGCGGAATACATATTTTTTACAAACTTTTCAGTATGGATATCAAATGGAAGGGCTTGACTAGTAGAATACAGTACACCATGGAAACATTCCAAATCCAAGATGGCGTCTGAAACACAATGGCGGATCATAGAGTTCAGACAGTCAATACAATTCCCTCAATATAGATATCAAATTAAATGGCTTGACTAGTAGAATACAGTACACCATGAAAAAATTCCAAATCCAAGATGGCGTCCGAAATGGTGGATCATAGAGTTTTGACAGTCAATATATTAAAACTCAAATATAGGTATCTAATCAAAACAAAGGAATTTGTCAACTCAGAATCGTGATTCAAGCATGAATCCCCCACCCAAGTCAAGATTTCGTATCGTGTCGAGGACTGTGTGACGTTAGGGTGGCTAAAAATGTCGTTAGCGGTACACCACCCAAGCTAAGGTGAAAGGTTAAAACTGTATGGCATTACGGTGGCATTAGGACGGATAAAAATGGTATGTCGTTAGCGTTTTCTCCTCAAGAATTGGTCATATAGTTTCCAGCAGAGCTCAATTATGGGACGGCTGAAAGAAGGATGTTGCCCTTAATTTTGTCATGGGCTTCCACTGTCCACAAAATGCATGGCAGCATGTGGACCACGCAGATATGTATTTAGAATCGAAATTGTTTGAGGAAGGACAATCGACAGGAATATATTGATATCCAAACTAGAGCAATATGGTATTGGTGGTAAAGTACTTGAATGGCTAAATAACTATCTTACTAACCGTAAGCAACGGGTACGTTTCAAAGGTGTTCCACAGGGAAGTGTTTTGGGCCCCCTACTTTTCATCCTGTGTATAAATGATCTTGAGCTTTTTGCGGAATGTGATTACATTAACTTGTTTGCTGATGACACCTCAATTGCATGTAGTGATGTTAACATTGAAAGAGCTGTTGAAAAAATGAACTCTATCTTGTTATCAATAAGCCAATATTTGATCCTGAATAAACTCAAACTTAATGTAACCGAAACCCAGGCGATGGTTTTCACAACTACTTATAAGTATAATTCTCTTGATATTGATAATCTTCACCTGAACATCAATAATGAAAGAATAAAAATGTATCAATTGTTAACTATCTGGGATTTCTTTTAGATAATGTTTTATACCTCAATAGTCATTTTGATTATATTTATAAAAATATTTCGAAAAAACTATTTTTTTTCTCTCGTATATCCCAACACTTATCAACCGAAATTCACCCACATTTCGATTATTGCTCATCGATTGTGTATCTCTTTAATCTGAATAAGTTGAAAATGCTCCAAAAGCTTCAAAATCTTGGAATGAGAATAATACTGAAAACTAATCGCCTCACCCCTATAAGTTCAATGTTAATGACCCTAAATTGGTTTTCAGTACAAAATAATAAACCACCTGGCACCTGATTACTTTCAGAAGTACATAACTTATAATAAGGATATTCATTCTATGTTTCCAGCACGTTTTACCGTAGTACAATGAATTCACTATTTTTCAAAGGTTTCTTGGAGTTCAATAAATTACCAGAGTATGTTAAGGCATCTGTTTCACTGATCCAGTTCAAATAAAACTTGAAAAAATACATCCAAAATAGGTAATTTCGTATTTTAATGATTAATATTAAACAATTTAACAATTTAAAATATATTTCATATGAATTTCAAAACCTAGCTGTTTCTACTATTCTTTTTTTTTTAATGTATGTGTGTATGTGAGTATGGGTGGATGTATGTATGTGTGTATAATGTGCGTATTCATGTGTATATGTGTGCATATATATATACATATTTATTAAATAGGTTCGTTGCAATTTTATGTTTCCTTATTAGGATTATGCTAAACTTTTCATTCCATATGTCTGTACTATATTTCCATTTATTATGATCCTACTATTTTTTTTCTATTTTTTACTCTATTTTTATCAGATCGATATTTTTTATTCTATTTGATATTTTTTATTCTATTTGTACTTTTAATTTTTAATATGTTACTTGCAATTGTTTCGATTGATGTCATAATAAGCATTTCATTCATATTTTTATATCATGTTTATTTCTTTTTCTTACTATTTGTAATATGTTCTCTCATATGTATATTGGGGTTCCTAATTAAATGAAGATCTATCTAAAGATCTATCTATCTTACGTGGCACTGAGTCGAGTAAAGTCTTTGGAAGAATTATGTATTGTTAGACTGCAACAAACTGACAGGAAATAAACCTTTTAATAATGAGGCACTAAATGAACTAAATACAATGACAAATATTAAGTAACTGAATAAAAAACAAAAAACTTGAAAATAAAATAGGTATTTTTTTCCAATAATAATGCAGATAATGTACCAAAAGCTGAAAAATAATCAATATAAGGCATTGATCAGACTAAAATAAAATCGTTAGGCTCGTCGAATTTCTGTTATCTACAGTCAACCGCTCATATCATTATATGCTTTGGATGCATCTTCTCAATAGACAACTTATGCAAAATGTGTGAAAAAGTAAATCAATCACTATCATCGTGCGACATCATAGAACGACCATTTACATATTTACTCATAGACCAAGAGCCAGCAGAAAAAAACACGTATGATTAGCTCAAAGCCAATACTCATTCAGAAGTAAGCCAGTGTTATGAACTACTGGACAGCGTAAGTATACGGCTGCGCAATTTTTTGAATGTGTCAAAAAAACGATGCTCTTGGGGAATGAGTTCAAAGCTAATTCTTGTTTTATATTATACATGAGACATCCAAAATATGAAGGAGTTGTATGTCATACCGATGCAGAGTCTCAAACTGCCCGCCATACCCAATTAAAAGTGTCATTTTTTATCCTCTTTCGAAATACAAGCTCAGAGCTAATTTTTCACTCAATGATAGAAAAAAAATATCTCATCACCATTTACGACCATGCCATAGTGTTTCAGTGTCGCTAAGTACCCGCCATACCGATTCAAAATTGTAAACATTTTCACTAACCATGTATCATAGGCACAAGTATGGCGATCCGTTTTGTGACCCTCGTGGTCCATTTTGATGTATTGAAGCAATGTCATAGTGATAACGGCCGCCATACTGAAATGCAATTTGTTTTTCAAAATATTCATAATATTAGTAAGTTTTGGAAAATAATTCTTTAGTCTTTACATTAATGAAGAAGTGGTATGAAATTACATTTGCAACGTTTTATGGAAAAATGGGACCTATATAATTTATTAAAATAATTAAAACGAAATTTACTGTACTCCATTTCTTTTAATAAATTATATAGGTCCTAATTTTTCATAAAACGTTGCAAATGTAATTTCTCATCACTTCTCCATGTAAAGACTAGATAATTATTTTACAAAACTCACTTATGATATTATGAATAATTTGAAAAAAAAATGTTTTGTTAGTCTGGCGGCCATTTAAAGACCTCCCATCAGTATGGCTTTGCTTCTATTCATCAAGATGGACCACGGGAGTCATAAAAACGGACCGCCATACTTGTACCTATGATACATGATTGTGAAAATTTTTCTATTTTTGAATCAGCATGGCGACACCAAAACAGTATGGCATGGTCATAATCTGTGATGAGACATTTGTTTCTATCATTGGTTGAAAAAAATCAGTTTGAACTCGTATTTCAAGAAAGCATAAAAAAAATTACACTTTTAATTGAGTATGGCGGACAGTTTGACATATTCAAAAAATTGCCCATCGCAACGCCGACACTTACGGGCCGCCATACTTGCACTGTCCTGTTATTCATAACACTGGCTTACTCAACAAGTTTTAGCTTTGAGCTAATCATACGTGTTTTTTTTCCTGCTGGAATATACATTGAAGAAAGTCTGGGGGAATTCCCATACTCTCTGCCTCATATATGAGTTATATTGATATTGAATGTATATTGTTACAAATCTGTGGTATTAAAATACTGAATCAATTATTATCCTTTTATTGACACTCCAGAACACACAAAACAATAGGGCACTTACAGTTCACCACTAAAAACATATACCGAAAGGCACTGTATCTGAATCACTTCTATCCTTGAATAAAACAACTGTCCGACCTTTCACTTTCCGGAACAACTTCCTCCGTGGGTGCTTTTATAAAAGTCCTAGAAAATTCCTAACGGTAGTCCGTCGGCTTTTCTCGAGATCACAAGATTTGTCCTGTATAATCCAAGCAAATTTCTTGGAATCATGCATCAGTAGACAAGCGCCACACTACATGCAGTGGAGTAGTGTATCAGTTTTCGTAACAATATTCAAGGTGGTCAAAATTTTGCATATTTCATATGAAGGATTTAGTGATCCAAGGATCCTGTGAATCCTCCTGTGAAGTCTATTATGTTAGTCTGATCAATTCCCTACATTGATGAGGAGAGTGATGTGATGACCTGGTACATTCCTAATTATTATGTTTCTTCACAATAAAACCGTTTCACTTAAAAACATTTTTAACTTATTTCATATAATTTTGGCAACAAACCAACAAATATACCAAGACTCCTTACAACAAGAAGAACTTTGACAGCTAATGGCATTCATATACCTACTGGGCAAAATTCAACTAACTGACCCAGTCACTTGAGATATGAATGAAGTGTGAATATACACGTATGCATTTCTCAGTATCAAATCGCATACTTTTTACTATAAAGCAATTTCGCTGAAATATCGAGCACTTTTATGTATTATTTTTCTCGAAAAAAAGAAAAAAATATGAATGATCCTCATTCCATATTTAAATAATTAAAAATTCCTTATTTATTTCAGAAAGAGAAGAATGCCTGTGGAAATAAGGTACGTGAAATTGTTTACCAACATCAGTCCTTTTCGGCTTGCTTTTGAAATTCCAATTGTTAGACGAATTGTTTTCATAGTATTTTGTGATTACTTTCTTCGAAGTTTGGGAATACTGAAGGAAACTCTAAACTCAGAAGCTCCGTGCAGTAACAATGCTAACTGCTATTTCAATTCCAAAGAATAACTCCAAGTTCCGAGGTATTGACTTGGATCCGATTTTAATTGTATTAGTGATTAATTAAAATGGGAATTGCGTTCATCTGGCGACATTCTGAATGTATTCGAAATCAATTTAATTATTTCTCCGAGTCTGGTGAATAACAATGACACAAAAATCGTTTAGGATTTTGTCAAATGAATGAACATAAAGCTTTTGTCGTCGAATGAAAGTATCAGAAATAATCCATTTCTAAAGAATTTAACGAATTTGATAATATATCTAATAAAGTGAGGATTTTGTATGAAGATTTCTTTTGAACCCACGACGGAGGTAATGAATTCACAGTTGTGTCTGAATGAATGAAATAATCATGATAAATATTTTCAGTTGTAACACCACAAAAGAGTGAGAATAAAGTGAAAATGATTCGATAGATTTTCGAAAACTCATTGCCAGGCAATAGACACGAGAGCCCAACGGGCTCGAGTGACTATTTCCAAATGGCAACAAGTTTGAGAAAGAAATCTGGAGAATTATTTTCTACTTTATGGAACTCTCGTGTGGTATTCTATATATTACTTGTTGATCTTACGATTATAGACACATTTCCTCGCACAATGAAACAATGTACTAAACCGGTTTTGATGCATTTTTCACTTTTCATGCGTATTGATAATTGACGTCAAATTAAAAATATACGATGTCAGACATTAAAAATAAAATTTTCTAGGTAGATCATTCCCACTATAATAATGTTTTGATTGGCCAAAACGTACATGAAAGAATTGAATCAAAAGTTTCCATTGGTTTCTAGAAATGTCAAAAAATTATCTTTCAAACCTCTTTCAATTTGTTTAGGTTACGTACCTACCAACACTTTCCATAACAAATTAAAGTGGGTTTGTATGAATATCATCTCTCTCACAAAGACAACGGTGAATTCATCTATCATTGTTAGCCATTCTCCACCAAAAATTATATACAGTGCGTTCATGAAGTGTGGAAACGCTCCATTATCTTACGAGTTAATCATTTTCGGAGGTAAAGCTCCACCTTTTTTTTTTCTACCACCGTACAAGATATGACGTCATCGATATTTTTTTAAATTGAAAGGGTATATTTTTATATAAAAAATGGAAAGCTCATATTTTCCTGAGTTTAACCATACCACATACGTCATATGTAACACTTCAAGTTACAGTATACTGAGTATAAAGGAAACCAGTGTTCATATTTCCTAACATTTATTAAATTATTTATTTTGCAATGAAAATATCATAAGTAAGTAGTAAAAATAAACGAATAGCAAATTTACAGAAAATGCTCGAACTGAGCACCTTGGGTTAGTTGACAATATCCAAGACGTCTGATGAATTCTTGGGTTACGTTTGACAACATCTCTGGTGTAATTCGTTGAATTTCAGTTCGAATTCTCTCTTTAAGGTCTTCCAAATTGGTAGGTCTATTCATGTACACTTTACCTTTTGAGTAACCCCAAAGAAAAAAGTCCATGGGAGTTAAATCTGGGGACGTAACAGGCCATTCAATCTGACCGCGTCGTCCAATCCAGCGATTGGGAAAGGTTTCATTGAGAAAATATCTAATCACTCGAGCATAATGTAGACCTGCTCCATCCTGATGGAACCAAATAGTAGAAACTATTCGACCAGGTTGATTAATGTCTGGAAATATTACAGTTAAATATGGAACTACATAAGTTTGTAACATTTCCAAATAATTTTCATGCGTCACAGTACCGTCAAAAAAATATGGTCTTACAATGGCATTCCTAATGATAATAATAATAAAAATAATGAATATATTTTATTGTCAAAAAAGAATAATTTTGTAGACAAAGCATTTACATAACAATAAAAATAAGAATGTCGGAATTCAAGAGATATGATGGTATACATATAGGTAAGAACAAAAAAAATATAAAAATATTGATATTGATAAAAAAAATATACAAAATGTTACATGACAGGATGGAAAATCGAGGGGATTGTGTAAATTTATCATTTCGTATAGAAAAAATATGCCGCAAGACAGATTTAGTGATAAAAAATTGAAATAAAACAAAAAATAAATATATACAGAGAATTAGACATAATCAGATCTACTAAGTATCTTGAAAAAATCCTAAATATATTCTACTTTATTTCATGTTACTGAAAAATCCTCTTGAAAAAACTCCCGTAAACTGTCTGAAGTAATCACATTGAACAATCTCTCTTATCTCTTTGGGTATATGATTATACATTTTACGTCCATTATAGTATATTGAGTCCTCAACCAGTTTTATTCTTGGGATTGGGAGATTTGGTAGGTTATTACTTGTTTGGCGTATAACATGATAAGCCGTATCACTAGAAAACTTGTACTTATGTTTGTGTATCAGAGAAACAGTTTCCATGATGACAATCGAAACAACGGTGAGTATTTTTTGTTTTCTAAAAAGCTCTTTACAAGAATCTCTAGGGTGAGCTTTCCATACATTTCTCACAGCTCGTTTTTGTACGACTTAGACTGAACCCAGCAAGCTACCACTACACACCCCCCAAAATGGAATACCATACCTAAGGTGGGCATCCACTAGGGCATAGTATGCCATCTCAGCTGGCTGAAATCCTAGTCCTCTTGCAATAACCCTCACTGCGTAACATTCAGATGCTATTTCATTATTGGGATTGTGAACGTGATCTTCAAATTTTAATTTGTTGTCTAGGAGACCTAAAAATGTTGTACAATCTTTCTTTCAATCACCTTGTTGTTCAATGATATGTTGTCCAGGACACATCTGAAAGATACAGTATTCGTTTTTTTAATATTGAATGATAGTGTGTTAGCATCACACCAATCCTTAATTTTGTCGAAATCCAATGTGATATTATTTTTCAAGTCTACTACCAAAAAGCTTTTTGCTATGCCACATGATGGTTATCATCATGTGGCATAGCTAAACCGTGAGTTTTCCAATTAAATCGAGGACATTAATATCATTAACATATAAAAGAAACAGTAATGGATCTAACACAGATCCTTGAGGAACTCCAAATTTCATATTCATTCCTTCCGAGTGTGATATTGTTTTCACCATCTGTTTTCGACCAGCCAAATATGATTGAAACTAGCTCAGTGTTTTTCCCCTGAAGCCATAAACTTGGAGCTTTTTTAACAATGTTCCATGATCTACACAGTCGAAAGCTTTTGACAGATCACAGAACCCCGACGCGAAGTTCTCCATTGTTCATTTCAGAATAAACTTCATACAAGAAGGAGAAGATAGCATCATGAGTACTTTTGTTACTCTGGAATGCAAACTGATTTGCACTAATTAAATTTTGGGCAATTGAAAATGCGTTCATTCTTCTTTTCACAGATTGAAACGAAAGATTTATAACCATTACCAATATGTTTGAGGGATTATCAGGAAGATTCTCTATAATAGAAAACGATATCTCATCAATACCTGCGTTGTTTTTCATTTTTTAATTCGTGGAGAATTTCCACTAATTCTATAATGTTCGTGTTGTATAAGGTTAATGTCTCATCTATATCAACTGTTTCTAGATTCCTAAGAATCCCAGCTCACACAGTTACTTTTTGGGGATATTGGGTATAGCTACCATCGTCCAATTGGGATTTTCTGTTGCCCAATGACCACAATTTCGCGTATTAACAAAAAATTAAATCGACGAAATACGGAACTGAAAAGTAAAAAAAAAAATAAACCTTCCTAGTCTCAGTAACTAAGCTCCTAAACTAATGTAAGTACCCAATTTTGAGTCGGCGCCAAATAAAAAAGCAAATGAATTAGGTAAGGCGTGAAATGATGGCATCGAGTTGCGCGGTGACATTCTGATAATTTTTTTGAAGTAATTTAATGATGTTCTTTGATTGTTCGTTTGGCGCCGACTCAAAATTAGTTACTTACATTAGTTTAGGAGCTTAGTTACTGAGACTACGGAGGTTTATTTTATTTTTCAGTTCCGTATTTCGTCGGTTTAATTTTTTGTTGAACAGTTTTTATTTTTCAATTTTTTATGACTGGAATATACTAATTACTACCTACCTGTTTTTTGATTACTTCCAAAATACTTACTTACCCACCTTACTTCAACTATTACCAGTTAAATAATATAATTATCTACTTTTACTATTTGTTTTAATATAAATTATTTTTGTTGTTCTGGGTTGGTTTATTTCATTACTTTGTATATCATTCCATCCTCGCATAGAATATAATGGTTTTGACGGATGTGGAACAGAAATAATGTCAGTAGCGATCTGTCATTGTCAACTACGTATGTGTGTGCCAATGTTCATAAGTGAAAAGTCAATTATCCCCTATTTTTACACCCGTAAGGGTATATAATTCCATCCGAAATCCAAATATGAGGTATACCCTATCTATTAAAAAAAGAATCATTCAAATCGAAGAACCCAGTACAAAGTTATGCCTGATAGAATCGGTTAACGGACCAGAATTCAGAGGGTGAGTGATCAATATCCTTCATTTTGCTACCCTTAGGGGTGGATTTCATCTTTGAAATTCAAATGTGACCACCTTCGAAGTACACCCTATCCACTGAAAGAAGAATTATCGGAATCGGCCGCCTCAGTAAAAGTTATGCGTGATCATACATTAAAAAAAATGATGGAAAAAAATTATACGGGTCGACTAGAGAACCTCCTCCTTTCTGGTTTCGTCGGTTAAAAAGTTGGCTCGTCGGAAAATGAGACATGAAATTCATAGCCATCATTTTGATTACACACTTCTTGCATAAATTCACAAAACTCCATGCGTCCATCGAAGTCGTCTCCATTGAGTTCATGTATGAGTTTAACTTTATATGGATGTAATTTGGCTTTTCTTAGAATTTTCTGCACAGCACCACGACATATCTCATTGTTGTCAGATAAAGTTGTAATTGAACAATGAGGATTTTCTTCAATTCCAAGTAATACATTCAATTGAGTGTCTTCGGCAACGGTAGGCCGCCACTTTAGCTATCCCTAACATTGCAATCTCATTAAATTATGTAATATTTTGCCTACGTCGATTTGCTTATTGGTTCTCGATCAGGATATTTTTCATTAAAGATGTCGCATACTTCTGCCATACTTCTTTTACGATCGCCGTAACCTAAGATCATCAAAACTTCTATTCGCTGTTTTTTTGACAGCACCATCGTAATTTCAAATGACTTCTTTCAGGGTAATATTTTTCAGAAAGGTATTATTGAAGACCTATTTATCGATATGCCACACAACAAATCCATCTAATACTGACATATGCAGTGGTAACTAAGAACTTATTGCCTGGTTGCTAAGGGCTTTCAGATGTTTTCATAGCCTACCCAAGTTTGGCAAAATACTCGTACTAACTACTGAGTAATTCTCAGGTTTTCATTGGCAAATATACCCTTCCAATTTAGGAAAAATCGATGACGTCATATCTTTTTTTCAAAGGTAGAAAACTAAAATAAAGAATCGACCTGTCCGAGCTTTACCTCTGAAAATGATTAACTCTTAAGATAATGGAGCGTTTCCTCACTTTATGAACGCACTGTATATTAAAATTGCATGATAACAGAGATAATGAATTGAACATTTTATAAAATTCCATATGGTAGGTCGGAGTATGAATGAATCGGTTCTAGTGCGAGGACGGAAAACGAGTCGTGCGTTGTAATTGATAACCAACAATTACAACGCACGACTCGCTTACGAATCCCATGAAGTGCTTTCAATTCTGGAGATTTGTGATGGGTGGTGAATCCTGTTTCAATTGTTCTACCCACAGTGAATTATGGGAGACGATAAGACAGGAACAATTTCATACATAAGTAACATTGTTGTGTTGCTGGTGAAGAGTTTTGAGAATTTCACGTTGAAAGTTAAATGAAAACGTTTATTGAAGTAATATTGTTATAAAACGTAATTGAAATAATTATATTCTGACAAACGTCTTATTTTCTTCGTTGTCAGTGAACTGTCTCGATTTTTCCTTTTCCTAGCAACGGGCAAGGCCTTGGAATACGGGTTTTGCTATGGAATGCGAATGTTGCGATATTCAGTGCAACAAACATTATCGTCTAAAATTACTGTTTTCTGCCTTCAACTCCATTGTTATCGGAATACTTGCCTATTTTCGCCTGCTGAATAGTAATCTTAACTCTTCCGCGGGCAAATAACACGCACCCAAGTTAGGCTTATTCTATTCGCGAGTTCACGCTACTTTGATGTTGACATATGAGCAAGAATTAATTCAGTTTTGAATTTTTTTTCAAACTTTAGGTGGGACCTATATTTCTCACTGCCCACCAAGATATTTGGCCTAATTCTACAGAAAAATAGGCACAACTTGAATCAAACATTTACTGAGAGTGAAAAAATATTTATGAATAAAAAATCTCATTGTAAGAAAATAAGTAACTTTGAATTCTTTTTCACAACGAATTCAATATAAATTGAAACGATTGGTAGACCACAAGCGAAAAACAACTACTTTCCTGGCAAATACCTTCTTCTTCTTCGCACAAGGTGGGCTGGTTCCGAAGAACCCCGTGCACGTAGGCCTCTCTATTTGGGCCCATTGTGCGCCCACTTATTCTGAGAAAATTAGCTGGACATGCCGATTTCTTTGACAAAATTCAGCAACTTCCTCAGCTGAATCTCCTTGACGTCCTCTGGGTTCAGAATTATGCTCCCAAGGTTGATCTCCCTCTGGTGCGCCAAAGCTGGGCACTCAGTGAGGATGTGCGACGATGTCTCGTCATCTTCCAGGCACCATCTACATGGGGGATCATCTGTGATCCCGATGAGCTCCATGTTTTTGTCCTCCAACAAATAAAATCTCTACCTTGTCACTGATAAGCAATCATATATGGCCCACCTGCAACTAAAGTGAGTATGAACAGGGCCGGCTCCCATTAATCTTGAAATGAACTGTAGCAAATGTTAAGTTGCTGAAACAAAAGATGATCTACTGGCAACTTGTGACAAATGTGGATGTAAACTTTGCCAAGGTTGTGCTAGTTGTCGTGAAGTGAATCGTGCGACCATTAGTGAAAAACTATAATCTATAAATAACAAATTTAGAATCGTCTCAGACCAATCTAAGAAAGCTTGTGATTGATTCATCATAAAAAACCCAGATACATAAATTTCGACCATTTACCGAAGAATACCATTAATCCGTATCCTCAAACACACAATTACACCCGCTATATTTGGGACATTGTTGCCAAGACACATAATTTGTTATTAGTCTCCGAACAATATGTCTCCGAAAATTACAAGATCTCAAAGTCGCATTTCACCTCAAATTGGTAATAAAACCACAAAAAATATTTCCGTGCAGAAGCCTCAACCAGTCTATAGTGATACAACAAATGAAGATGAAAAATACCAAAAACTACATAAAGATATAGATAGTCTAAGGAAAGCACTTGAAATAAAAGAGGTTGAAGGAGATTTTATGATTAGCCAACTTCACGATGAAATTCAAGCTCTGAGAAAAGATAACCATGAAAAAGAAACATATATAATACAACTGAAAAAACGGAATCAGGATTTTGAAGACGACGTGTATGAAGCAGAACAAAGTTTTTCAGTAGAAACCCAGAATCAACGACAAAAAAAAAAAAAAAAATTAAACATACAACGAAAATTGTATAAAGGAAATGGAGACAATAAGGAGTAATATGTTGATTTCCAATTGAAGTTCTTACTCAAGAAAATAAACTATATATTTGTCAACTCGAAGAGATCAAAAATGTAAAGCAACCATCCGAAATGGAACTGAAGAAAAAACAAAAGAACCAGAAGAACGGGAATGAAGAAGTACAAGCCACAGAGAGTAAGAAACCTATTTGTAAGGACAGTAAAGTAAAAACCAATGAAGGAGTTAAAACCAAGATTTTATTTGTAGGGATACCAAGGTAGGAATATGGCAAAAATTTAAGTAATATATTAGGTGATACATTTTCAGTTCAATCTATACTCAAGCCATATGCAAATGATAGTTTGTTAGTTGAAACTGCCCTTAATGGTAGCAAAGATTTTAGTTATAACGATGTGGTTATTTTCTGGCCAAATATATGCGATAAGGATATCATCAAAGATTTTGTGAACAAAATGAAGCATACTCAACCACTCATTATCTCGCAAGCCTACCAGTCTGATTATTGTTATAATAATAGGAAAGAAAATGAAAACATTTACATAAGAAATTTGGAGATGTTTCAAGAAATATATGAACTTGGACTGAAAAAATTTCCAGTTTTTGAGTGCAATAACGTCATTACTAGTAACCGTTATAAAGTAGGTTTTGCTATACAAATTTTCAAACAAAATTGCTGTTAAGTAAAGGAATAGCAATGTACATACAAAAAACTATTGTGACGCAGTAAAAAAGTTTCAGATATCGCTACTTCAAAAAAATAATGATAATAGTGAATGCAACTATTTTTTATACCCTCGATTGTCTCAAGTTGTACCAATCAACATCTGCTAGATACAAATGAAAATTCATCTTCTATAACATTAGACATTTTTCATCAAAACATACAATGTTTGAGTAATAAAATTTTGAATATTGACGTGGTTTTTGACAATATCAAATGCGATATACTTCTAATTTCCGAACATTGGTTGAATGAAATTCAAATAAAAACATACTTATTGAGCAGTTTCAATCTGATAAACTACTCATGCAGAAAAAATTCTAAGAATGGCGGTGTAGCCATGTACAAAAATAAAAATTTCAGGGCTAACTATCAAAAAGTTGATGTAGACTCTGTGTGCAGGGAAGGTATTTTTGAATGTGCTGCAGTTTTACTATCACAAGATTTGGTAATAGCCGTTGTTTACAGACCGCCATCAGGAGATTTTAAAATTTTTTGGACTGCTTTACTGAATTTTTGAACCTGAGAACAGTTGCTAACAGGCAGGTCATTATTGGTGGTGACTTTAACGTAGATTTTTCTACAAGAAGTCACAACTGCATTTTATTGAATGACGTACTAGGATGCCATAGTTTATTCTCAACTGTGAAGGAACCAACCAGGGTATCACAAACTTCCAGTACATGCATTGATAATTTCTTAGTTAGTTCTGAGCTCAAATTTTATAGGGCTGAAGTGATCGATCTCCATTTATCTGACCACTTTTCTCAACGTATCAAAATATTACATTCTACGTCAGCAGCGGCTGATGAGGAACGTAATAAAAACATCATATAATGCATAGATCTTTCAATGACCAAAATAATAATATTGCTTTCCTAAATTGCATAAGTATTGAAACTTGGCATAGTGTTTATAGTCAAGGAAGGTTGAATGCAGCATCTGACAACTTCATGAATTTAATGATTCATTATTTAGATTCATGTTTTCCTCTACGTGAAATATCAATTAAGAACAAGAGAAAACCATGTAAAAATGAATGGATCACAGAAGACATCATAATACTGAAACGCCAGGTTAGTCTTTACAACGATTTGGCTAAGACCAACAATATTTATAAGGACATAAGCAAATACTTGCAGCAACAATACTGCAATGCACTGAGAGCAGCGAATATTAAATTTAATGACATGAGAATACATGGATCGGAAAATAAAACGAAAGCTATGTGGAAACTGATTAATGAATTGAAAACAGGTAGGTATAAAAATAATGAATTAACTATTACACAAAATAACTATCCTTTACCAGATCAGATTGTTGCTAATCAGTTTGCAAACCAGTTCACCATCCCTATCAATAAAAATTTTGAACGTGACTATAGCTTTTTAGATTCAAATATTTCCTTATCGCACATATCATTTTATCTAGAACCCGTTACGATTGTTGAAGTTGAGTCATTAATAAGTAGACTGAAATCTTCCAACTCCTCTGGCCATGATAATATTTCTAATAATTTATTGAAGAAATGCAGCTCGTGGATTAGTAAACCTCTGAATTACCTAATCAATCTTTGTTTTGAGGAAGGAAATTTCCCAGATAACTTCAAACTGGCAATAGTTCAGCCACTTTACAAGAAAGGAGATCCGAATGATTTTGTTAACTACAGAGCAATAAGCCTGTTATGCAGTATCTCTAAATTATTTGAGATGGCAATTAGGGATCGGTTAACCAATTACTTACTTAAGTACAAACTCTTATCGTCCGACCAACATGGTTTCTGCAGTAACAAAAGTACAGAGACAGCACTATCTGAGTTCAGCGGTCGGATCATTTCAAGTATTGACAAAAAAATGTTTGCTTTGGGTATTTTCATTGATTTCTCGAAAGCTTTCGACCTAGTGGATCATCGATTAATCACTGCCAAATTAGAGAGATATGGAATAAGAGGTTTGCCTTTAACTTTAATCGAGTCATACCTCAGTAATAGAAAACAAATGATAAGAGTCAATAATATTTTCTCTGAGGAAATGGATGTAGAGCAAGGTGTGCCGCAAGGTTCTGTCTTAGGTCCTCTACTTTTCAACATTTTTGCTAACGATCTCATTCTCTATATTCAAAGGGTTCAGAATGTTCATGTTATCTGCTATGCAGATGACACGAATATTTTGTTGTTGACAAGGATCTCAATAAGCTGAAAACTACTGCTGAAGCGCTATTTGCCAATATTGTAAAATGGTCCAACAATAATAACCTACAACTGAATCATCGTAAAACAATAACTGTTCTTTTTGGTAATGGCAGGACTGATGAAATCAAACTTTTGAAGGTTCCAATGATGAAATAGTAAGTAGTAAATCAGTGAAACTATTGGGGGTTACCTATGATAGGAAACTTCACTGGAATTCATCATTGATTGTTTGTGTAAAAAATTACAGAGTAGCTGTTATAGTCTGAAATTTATGAAGAACCACTGTAGTGAGTACACACTACTGTCATTGTACTATGCAAATTTTCATTCCCATATAAAGTATGGAGTTTTGATTTGGGAAATTGTGCACATGTGAATAGAGTATTGGTACTTCAGAAATATGCGATTAGAATTCTTGCTAGTATCGATACTAGAACGAGCTGCAGAGATTATTTTAGAAAATTCAAAATCCTAACTGTTGTAAGCTTATATATACTGGAAGTTTGTACATACGTCTATAAAAATAAAAACGCGTTTTTGAATACTACTGAGAAGCATGACCATAATACACGTTTCAAAGGCCAACTACAACCTGAGAATCACCGGACTACGCTGTACCAAAAAAGTTTTTTTTTACTGGCTGTAAATTATACAACTCTCTTGATGAGCATATTAAAAGCTCCCTCAATTTAAATATATTCAAAACAAGACTGAAACAGCAGCTAGTTCAGAAGGCCTGCTACACTATAGATGAGTACTTAGTATAATTTGTGTTATGTTCGCGATATATGCAATTGATTTTATTTGTATTCAATATAGCATACTTATATATACGATTGTCTCTCTTGTTGTCTCTTGTGCATTCACGTCTTCTACCTTTTTATGATATATTGTCCGAAAAGTATGTTCCTGCAAAGATGAATTTCTCAATTTTTTATCATATATTTTAATCTAATGGTATGTATTTTATTTTATTTTGTTTTGATGTTTAATTTATTTTGTTTTGATGTTTAATTTATTTTGTTTTGATGTTTATTTGTGACTTGTTATAAACATGCATCTGTCTTTGGTCCTTGTGATTGAATTTATATGTATATTTTATGATGAATAAATTGATTGATTGATTGATTGATTGATGTGCCTGTTCAGGTGATTATGTCCCGTTAGGAGTCCAGTCACAGTCTTGATGTCCCGTCTATTAAGTGACAGGATCTCTTTAGATTTTTTTGTCGATGGCTCCTTTATGTGGAGCTTTGATTGCCTTATGCCTGGCGCCTCTTGCTATGTTTTATGGAACTGCTTTTATAGCCGTGTTCTGGCAAATACCACGCATAACGTTGAATGATATTCACTTGAAAATATATGCAAACTTCCATAGAAAATGAAAATTGATTGCAAATGTTTCTTTCTGATTACGTTTAATTTATGCCAGGTGTGCCTAAAAATTCGCCGCATACCGGTTTCAGGCTTTTGGCCCTCATCAGTCAGAGATCCGAAGACCTCTGGCCAAAGCGTGGCCCAACATAAACGAAAACACCATCAAGCCTACATCACCTATAGGTACGCCGGAAAGAGTAATTTCTAGCCTGCGGTACCTAGTGACAGAAAGAAACACTCCATGGTTGGTTGGTTGAAAGCTGACGAGTCACAGTCGAAGATAATATGAGAGGCTGTTTTCTCCTCTTCATCACATAGCCTACACTCCACGGTTTCCCTGCGTACTCCCATGGTGTTTAGGTGTTTTCTTAGGCCGCAGTGTCCAGTCAACAGACCTATTATTATACGAGCCTTCGTTCTGTTCAGGTTCAGAGGGTCAGCCGTCAGGGTGGTGGTGTCTTCTTTTTATCCACTCGTCGATCAGGGTCCTGCATCGGTTTTTGCTAATCCCATGTGCAGGTTCTGGCCCTGTGAATAGCGTTTCAGATGCTTGTCTAGCTAGCTGGTCCGCTTTGACGTTGCCTTCAATGCCTCTTTGACCTGGCACCCACATCAAGGTGACCTTGTTGTGTTTTGTCAGTTCGATGAGGTTCTGGAGGCAGTCTCAGACCAGTTTGGACTTTATCTGTGTAGAGTTGAGTGCTTTGATAGCACTTTGACAGTCAGATAGAATGTAGATGTGTTTTTTCCTATAACCACTTACTAGATTCTTCTGAATGCATACCATGATAGCATGTGTTTCAGCTTGGAATATCGTGGAGCATTCGCCAAGTGGTATTATGTAATCCTTTCTTGGCCTTACCTCATGTATTCCTGCTCCCGTTCCTTCAACTGTCTTTGAATCTGTATACCAGACTATGTCCGCAGTTGATTGTGATTTTATACTCGGGGCCCATCCCGATCCATCAATTCGTGTTTCGAATGGGTTTTCGAATGAGTATAGGGGTTGCATGTAGTCTGAAATCATTTCGAGTTCTTCGATGTTGATTACATGAGTGATTCTGGTATGTCCAGTTGTTCGGATTCTCCAGTTTTATGTTTGTTTCAGTCTGTATGCACTCATCCTGACCTCTCCAATGATATGTAAGTCAAGGGGTTCGAGGTTTAGGATGATTTCCATTACAGCTGTTGGAGTGCTATTCATTGCACCCGTGATACAGAGACAGGCAAGCCTCTGGATTTTCCCAAGGTTGGTTTCTGCCTGTCTTTGAATTGTTTTTTGCCACCATAAGAGTGAGCCATAAGTTATTCTTGGTCATATTACCGCTGTGTAAAGCCAGTGCATGGCTTTCGGTTTGAGCCTCCAGGTTTTTCCAAAAGCTCTCCTGCACATCATGAAGGTTATCTTGCTTTTATTGGTTACATGTTGAAGATGCGGGTTCCAGGTTAGTTTCTTGTCAAGAATCAGCCCTAGATATTTCACCTGCTCTTCTACTTGTGATGTTTCACCGAATAGTCTGGGAGGTATGAGATCTCCCATGTTTCTTCTCCGGGTGAAGGGGATTAGTGTTGTTTTGTTCGGATTTGCCCTTAGGCTCTCTCTGTCACACCATTCCTCTACTGTCCTCAGTGCATTTTGCATTAGCTCTGAGGTTGTTCGAGTATTCTTTCCCTTGATGAGGATGACCGAGTCATCTGCATACCCTTGAGAGTAATACCCTTGGTTATTCAGAGAAATTAGCAGTTCATCTACAACCATGTCCCACAGAAGGGGAAAGAGTATGCCCCCCTGAGGGGTACCTCTGGAAATTTCAACCTGCTCTGTTTCCTCGAACATGTTGGCTTGGACCAGTCTATTGTGAAGCATTGAGTGTATCCACCTGTAGGTGGTTTCGTCAATGCCTCTTCGAGTGGCCGCGGAGACCATACTTTCAAAGGAGGTGTTGTCGAAGGCTCCTTCGATGTCTAGAAAAGTGCATAGTGCAATTTCTTCGTTTGCTAGTGACCCTTCAAGCCTTGAAACAAGCTGATGGAGTGCTGTCCCGCATGATTTTCCTGTTAGATAGGCATGTTGGTTTTGATGTAACACTCCATACTATTTCCCCATCTAAATAGGATTGATTTCATATAAATAGGATTCCACCTCGGTAGGAGTGGCTGAAAGCCCAACTGGCGTGTATATCAAACAAGAAAGCCATGTGAAGTGTAATATAAGGAAATGAGGAACTTTGAAGTCTTCTTCACAACGAATTCAATATAAATTGAAACGATTGGTAGACCACAAGCGAAAAACAACTACTTTCCTGGCAAATATCACGCAGAACGTTGGATGATATTCACCTGAAAATCTATGCAAACTTCCGTAAAAAATGAAAATTGATTGCAAATGTTTCTTTCTGATAAACTCGATTATGTTTAATTCATGCCAGGTCCACCTTACAATCCGCATACCGGTTTCAGGCTTTTGGCCCTCATCAGTACGGAGTAGTCACCAGTCATAAATGAAAACACCATCAAGCCCATCTCATTGTGATCTGCTATGGAGTTTTTGGAAACACTCAGGAACACATCAGTTTTCTTATTAGCTGAAAACTGAGCTAGCTTGCCCCTTCTTTTTCAGCTGCTATATCCTCCAATGAGCTTACAAGCAATTGTGATTCGGTATGTCAGTTGACTACTATTCAATCGCCAAGATGTTTGATATAGAATAAAACTATTGACAATCGCTAGATCAACTGGGAAGTAAAAAATTCTGTGTCACCATTTCACGATCTTGGTCCCCAAATTTATCTACCCCGCCCATAATTTGATTATCTTTATTTGTTCTCGTCAGAGTGGTCACTTCCCTTGAGGAGACGGCAGTGGTTAGAAATGTTACTGGCTCACTAACTTGCCACTTCACAGCAGAGATTACCCCTTTGCTTCCAACTGCGCAAATCCCTTTGCGATAAAGCTCCTTCATCAATGGAACGAAAGCGAAAATTTATGGAAGGCAACCAAATATTTTTTGCCGCCATACCCCTCCGTAATTTTTATTACAAAGTTTGTTTGTTGTTCTGTGATTTATCAGTATTTTTTCTCATATACCGCTGACAATGGGACTAGGGCAATGCCCATATCTCCTTTACTTATCAACCGATTTGAATGAAATTTTGTACATAGATATGATACACAATTTTGGATTGACAGACATATGGAATCAAAATGGACGACTTACGGTGTCGCCAGAATAGCCACCAACTTTGATTTTTCACATAGAACACCCTGTATGTTTGATGTTTTTCGGATTCTACGGCTCAAATTACATACGACAGTGTTGTCAAATTTTTATTTTACAATTTGAAAAAAAAACCCATGTTTTTCAGCTCAGGAGGAAATCTATACTAATTTACATCAGTAACTCATAGTAATAGTCATTTCATCGATTAGATCAATAACAAATCCTAGAGCAGGAATTGAAATTTTCTGAACGCATTTTTAACGAAAACATCGTTTTTTTCAAATGGTACCCACCGAGGGCCATCTCGCTATTCGATAGAGAACTTAATTACCAATTCAACGATATACATTATGTACCACTTTCTTCTTGTTCAAAACTAAAAACGATCAATTATTGAATTTGTACAATATTTCATACGATGCCTACAAATTCCAATGAGTTATCCGTTTAGGTTTGATAAAATGGAAGGTAGCTGTGGAATCATGGAAAACACTAGGTGATTAATGTAATGTCATAATTGAAATACCAATTTACTAGTCATTTCGTTTCGTTTGTAAAAAGTTTTTTTTAAATGGAAAATAATAATCGTTATTCTCGAAACGAACAAATCTATATGATATTGATATACGGAGAATGTCAGAAGAACGCTGTCAATTCTAGTATGCTATACGCTATTCGTTATCCGTTAAGACGGCACCCATCGAGGACCTATTTCAAGAAATTGGAAATGATGCTGAGGAAAGAACCAGCTGATCGAAACCACATCCACTTCATCGTCATTGAAGAAGCGGAAACCAATGTTTTAGCATATGTTAATTTTTCTCCATCTGCCTCAGTGCGAGAATTGGAAATTGAATTTGGGATCAGCAGGAAAAGAGCCAGAAGAGTATTGAAAAAACATAAATATCGCTCCTATAAATACAATTTGCATCAGCATCTATATGAAAATGACCCAGAACGGAGACTAACTTTTTTAGTGCTTATTTTTTTTGTACCTACACAAGTCTAATTTATTTTTAATACTTTCAGTGGACTAACTGCATTATACCCGTTATACCAACATACAAAATCTATTTTTCGTGTTAATGAAACTTACGGATTCAACGGTATATTCCGTAATGTGTTTGGTTCTGTTGTTTAGAATAATTTGTGAAATTGTGGTGTAGTGATCGGTAATGCTTGATTTCAGAACAAAAGAGATGATATTACCATTTGGTCGTTGAAATGGTAGTGTTTCATTTTATCTCTCATGAGTAGACCATCGTTAGTTCTTCTGGTCCTCTTGACTTGGATGATCCTGAGATGACTCGTAGGCTAATCTGGGTTCTTAATGCCTCCCCGAGGACTTACTCGTTATCCAGTCCCCGTCAATGATTAAGAACGTGGACATGCTCTCACAAGTGATAACGAACGTAGTGGCACACTTTGTTGTTGAATTTCGACACCGCTTTGAGGTGGCAGCAAGGGATTTTGTTGATATACAAGTAAAAACCCGTATTTTGAAGATGGAAGCTCCGCAGATGAGGTAAATAAAACCCGTGCTAGCTCCCAAATCATCATTAGTACTCAACTAGGCGGAAAAAACTGACATATAATATTTTTACTCATCATTCAAGTCCATCAGATTGGTTGTAGTGGGTTCAACGCTTGCAAAAAATAAAAATACTACTGAAAATTCAAATTTACCAATTTGTCGTCTATGTGAACGTACTCAGAATCGTCCCAAGAAAGTAAAAATATACAGGGTGTTCCATTTGGAATTCCCAAGTTGGAGTCGTTTTCGGTGAAACCGAAAGTGATGGAAGAGTATGAAATATTGAAATAAAATCCCAAATCCAACACCTCTGCCTAGTTAGGATCTCAGACCCTCAAACTGTGGAAACCATGGCTTGTCTAAAAATATATTGACATCCAAAGTTTCTCAATTTCCAAAATTTGTTCGACACTTGTGTCGAAATGGGTTCTAATAATACCTATTTGAAAGGGTCCTTTTTCACAGACAGTCACAGCTTCCATTTCACCGTTTCCATTCTTGGAACCACCGTTTTAGGTTTCCTGAACAGCCATTGATTGTTTTGATGGGACCTGCAACTGTTGCATGTTTCTGCTGTTAACCACATCAACGTTTTCAATATCACAGTGAAGAAACCGGAAACCAGCTTGTAGTTACCAAAAAAAAGTGGCGATCGATGTTTTTTGTTTCTTTAACTATCTTTTCCAAATTGAGATTCCAACTCACGACCCAGTGTCATTAGACGAAAAGTTGTCGTCGCTGGGTGGACACATTGCCGTGAACTGGGGTTGTTTCACGACTCGGTAGGTAGAATCTGATCCTTTATTGATTGAAAACACTTTGTGAAAATTATAGAGAAAGTTTATCAAAATGAACAAAGATTGAATAACTAAAATGAAGTAATAAATCTCTTCCAGTAATTATAAATTTTGAATGAATAGAACCAAAATTTTACTTACAAAAATTAGTCGAAAATAATTCCAAAAAACTATAATGTTCAATTGATAACAGGGCTTCTCACTCCCTAACCCCCATTGCCCTCTTCAGGCTCGGCAAAAACCCAACGTCGACTCCCCGATCAAATCATCAGTCGTCGCTTTTGAAAACTCTTGTTTATGTTTGACACTAATTCGTGACATTGTGACCCACTTGAAAATTATACTGATTAATTTACTGGTGTTCGATACATTTTTGACAATATAACTAACAAATATGACACCTTCCGAATATCTGAGAGAGAAGATATACTTTCCTGGCTGACTTAATCTGATATAAAATAAGAGTGGAAATTCGCATTTTACACGCTTTTTTTTATTTATTTTTTATTACACGCTTTATATTTTTTTATATTATTATATATTAGCTTCACTTGTATATTTGTTTGTTTGTTTGTTTGTTTGTTTGTTTGTTTGTTTGTTTGTTTGTTTGTTTGTTTGTTTGTTTGTTTGTTTGTTTGTTTGTTTGTTTGTTTGTTTGTTTGTAACCGACTCCTTTGGGCGCGATTTTGACCCACTTCCAGAAGTCCGAATGATTTGAAATTTGGCAGCTGTACATAATTCCGGTGACAATGCATCAAGAAATTTTTGTGTGGACAAAAAACGAAATGGCGGCTCCAATATGGCGTACGAGTTTTGTGATTATGGTCCGATTCGCTTCAAAATTGGTATCCAAGAGTTTTTGTGGTCGGAAATTATGATTTTCTGTCAAAATTGGAAAATTCAAGATGGCGGCTCCAAAATGGTGGACGAGTTTTGTGATTATGGTCTGATTCTATTCAAAATTGGTATGTGGGGGTTTTTGGGGTCGAAAATGATGATTCTTCTGTAAAAAATAGAAAATTCAAGATGGCGGCTTCAAAATGGCGGCCGAGTTTTGTGATTATGGTCTGATTCTATTCAAAATTGGTATGTAGGGGTTTTTGGGGTCGAATATCATGATTTCGTTTGTGAAAATTGGAAAATTCAATATGGCGGCCAAGTTTTGTGATTATGGTCTGATTCTATTCAAAATTGGTATGTGGGGGTTGTTGGGGTCGGAGATTATGATTACCTAATTTGATAAGATCATTCCATCTTTTAATTTGCAAAAAACTAATAAAAATAATAGTTTAAAAAAAACTAAAAAAACACGCTTTTTTAAATTAACTACACTAAAAAGTAGGAAATAAATGATAGTTTGAAAAAACTAAAAAACACGCTTTTATAGAAAACCAGACTAAAAAAATAGAAAATAAGAAAAAAAAAATTTTATTTAAAAAAAAGCGTGGGGTGCATGGTATCAATAATTATATAGTACATTACACACCGTGGCGATACCATGCACCCCACGCTTTTTTTTAAAATAAAATAATTTTTTTTCTTATTTTCTATTTTTTTAGTCTGGTTTTCTATAAAAGCGTGTTTTTTAGTTTTTTCAAACTATTATTTTTATTATGAACTCGTCCCATTTTCGCAAGTAAATATTCCAATTGAGGATGTTTCCTTTCAATCCTTGTTCAGTTGCTTCGAACTTGGGAGTTAATCAATGTTCAATTTGAGTTCCAGATAGCTTGTTGAAATATTCAGGTAGCGTGTAACAGGGAACAAGATTGGTGGAATTATCTTTTTCCGGAACAAGTCGACAAAATAAATTTTATAGCTGTAATCAATAATAATGGGATTAGTGAATAAAGACTAGTATGAACCAATGAATAATCCTACCGCTTTCGCCATTTATAACGAATATAATGCTATTTCTCCAATAATCCCACCGTTATTATTATTCACCACGATACGAATTATCGAATCTTTCTCTCAATAATGAAACTTAAAATTGAAGGCTTTCTTTTTCCAGCACAACTCCCAAATATCCCATTTACTGTCACCTCAAATGGAACTCTTTAGAAACTTTGACACTTATGATCTAATGATAAATAACGAGACTAGAAAATAGTTAAAAAAAATTATTCAAATAAATTTTCAAATATTTCAAATACCTATTCCTGCGATATCTAACTTATGATTGATGTAATTGAAACAATCAAATTCAAAACTTCCAATGCTTGCTCAGGCGAAATCAGTGAATATTGCAAGTAACTATTTAGAGTTTATATTTATACTATAATCATGAGTTAGAATTTTAGAATTTCACGTTAGAATTTAGAATTTTATTGAATTGAAATTACATTACTTCCCCTTACTTGTTTTGTTTTGCATCTAGGATTGCCGGAATAGTATTTTGGTATTTTGTGTACATACATCGTGTGAATGGACATGGAAATTTGTATCTATTTTACCATTATATAGTAATGTACTAGTTCACATTTTTATAGGACCCTCACACGATCCTGGGGGTCGAGAGTTATTTTTTTTTTTTTTGGTTAAAGTTTGGGGCAAAATAATTTCATTAGGTCTGCGTTATGTGATTTTTTGAAGATAGGGAGAGGCAGATTTAGGTTTTCTGTTGATCTAGTGTTTTGTAGTCGCCTATATATGATATCTGTAGGCTTGTTTTTATAGACCCATATTAGGCTGTTGTAAATGAATGAGCTTCTTACATTGAGAAGTTTCGTTTCTTTGTACAGTTGTTCAGTAGAGAACCGTTTTTTCTTATGAAAAATTATTTTTATAATAGTATTTTGCATCGCTTGAAGGTTTTTAAGGTTGTTGTCGAAGAGTCCACCCCAAACAGTAATGCCGTATCTAATGATCGAATCTGCCAGAGAGTTATATATTATTTTAAGGTTGTTTCGGGTTAGTATTTCTCTTACATTGTATAATTTATAAATGAGTTTTCTCAGACGTTTGACGACATGACCGAAGAAAACTACCACTGTGAATCGTTGTTATTAAAAAGAACCATAAAAAGTGTCTAGTGCGAAACGTATCACTGTCTTTAGTTTTTGTACATTCAGTTCATACACTCACGAAAATCCTGGAGTAGGTGTTCAATGGCTACTGGGAGTGAAGTTAGCTAATGTTGGCCCCCTTGTTGGTGGTTATGTCATGTATTGGAAATATGATCTGATTTGGATTGGAGGTAAGTGGCTCTTTGGTCGAATATTTGCCAGGCAGTTTCTTGATTTAGATTTAAGGTTGAAATTGTTGTCTGCTCATTTGCGTTGATTTTCGATGATGAAAAAAATTGTTACCGATTCTCTCTAAAATTTGATTTTTTTTCTGAACTCCTTTATTTTCTCAATTCACGTACACTTTATTGAAACACATTTTCTAATCCTAACATATGATACAATATTTATTTACAATTTCTATATCTACATCTAACATAATTTATACAGAACTGTTCAAAATTCATATTCACCATTTTCTGTTCTCAAATCTTTTATTTTGATGATTTCTAATCGAAAATAGTTTGACATGTCCCTGTCATGTTCCTTGTGACTCAAAATTAGCATACAGGATGTTCTTGTTTGTAGATTATTTTTTCTATTTAATTCTAAAGTTTTATTTGTGGATTTTAGATTTCCATACTTTTATAGGTTGTACGAATAAAATGGATAGAAATCGCGTTGACTATGTGAAAACAATCATAGCAGGTATTCATGTAATGTATAAATATTATATCAAATTTTTATTCTTTTTATATTTAACATATACTTCATATCATAACAATATATATACAGTGCTTTTCTTTAATGCCCCCCCCCTTTATTTTTTGAACATGTCATCTCGAAAAATTGAAACTTGGGATAATGAAATTGATGCATGAATATATTTTGGAGTGAAATTGACAGATGAAACTTTCAAGATGGCGACTGGGCGCCACCTGGGAAAAAAATAAATTGAAAGGGGGGTCTTGTGACACATCTTTTTGGAGCTTCTGACGAATACTTCGCAACCCTAGAATATATAAAGTCAATATCTTCACCTCCTACAAAATGGCGGAACATTTAATAATTGCCTGAATACATAGACGTTCAACTTCATATTTTAAAGAAAGAAGCTGAGTTCAGTTCAGAAGATGCTCAAAATGGTTGCCTTGAACTGCTTGATATAAGAACAGCCTATCCGATATTTCACGCCGAACATTTTCGAACACAGTAACGTCGATATTTCCACAAATATTTATTCTTCTCTGCCGTATATCCCAAAATTAAAGCAGGGTTCAGTTTCGTACACCTTTTTCTTCGAATAGCCCATGAAAAAGTCTACAGGTGTCAAATCTGGCGAGCGGGCTTTGGGCCCTTCCGTAGGACCTCGACGGCCAATCCAACGACCGGGAAAAGTATTATCCAAATAGTTTTTACTTGTTCGTAGTAATGTGGTGGTGCTCCATCTTGTTGGAATACAATATCCATATCGAATTCATAAGGATTCGCTTCGACGAGTTCGGTGATTAGAGGGTCAACAGTATTTTCCAGCATATTCAAATACAGTTCCCCTGTTAAATTTTGTTCAATGAATAGAGGTCCTACAATATGGTTTCCCAATATTCCTACCCAGACGTTAATTTTTTCTGGATATTGAGTATGAGTTTCATGGAAAATGTGAGGGTTGGTGTCACTCCAATAACGGCAATTCTGTCTGTGAACCTTGCCGTTGAGATAAAATGTAGATTCGTCACTGAAACAAATATTGTGGAGATAGGTAGGATGCCTTGCAATGGTTTCCGTCATAATTTCGCAGAATTCTGTTCTTCGATCAGGGTCATCTTCAGTTAACTGGTGTACAATTTTGATTTTGTATGGATGATACTTATTCCTCTTCAAAAGTCTTCACACAGTAGAAGGACATACCTCACAAACATTCGCGACGGAGAAAGCAGACTGTTGAGGATTTACTACCATCTCACCAATTATTTGAAATTGCTGTTTTTCCGGAATGGGCGGATGACCTGGGGGCTTTTTGTTCTGTACACTACCGGTGGTTGTAAATTTGGTTACAAGTTCCCTCAAATATTTTTCACAGATAGGACGATTCGGGAAACGATCATTAAAAATTCTTTCGGTTTCGTGGAAGTAACGCGTCTCACCGTAAATAAAAATCGCTTCGATTCTTACTTCCGAAGGACGAGAATTGATCATTTTAGAGATAGTTCACGTGGTACCTATTTACTAGTAAAACCGAAAACTAAATAAGAATATTTTAACTGAACAATGATGTTCATTGTCGTACTTTTCTTGCCATTTTTTGTACATTTCTTGCCATTTTTTGTATGAACAAAAAATAACCTATCAAACCTTATCGGGTTGTTGGGATTGCCATAAGGCAGGGAAAAACAAATATTTCTAGATGTATCGATATTAATATTTTTGTATTCAGGTAATTATTAAATGTTCCGCCATTTTGAAGTAGGTGAAGATATTGACTTTAAATTGGGTTGTGAAGTATTTGTCAGGAGCTTCAAAAGGATGTGTCACAAGACCCTCTTTCAATTTAATTTATTTTTCCCGGGTGGCGCCAGTCGCCATCTTGAAAGTTTCATCTGTCAATTTTACTCCAAAATATAGTGTTCATGCATCGATTCATTATCCCAAGTTTCAATTTTTGAGTTACCCGTTCAAAATAAAAGGGTAAGAAAGCAAGAATATTAAAAATAAAAAAAATATAATATATATATATATATATATATACAGTGCTTCTCAAAGTCCCTGCCCCCTCTATACATAAACAAGTGAAATTTGGAAACTGAATAATGAAGGTTGTAAACTTCCCTACTAGTGATGATAGATGACAGAAATCGTCAAAGATGACGTCACAAGGCCATTGTGACCAATAATTTCAAATGGAACCCTACAGGCAAGCGACACCTCTTTCGAAAGGTATCGAAAAAACCTATTCAATTATACCAATTTTGTTTGTGTTTATGGCAGTTTTAATGGCTCATTAGTAAACATTAAAATTTAAATTTCTTTCAGTATGATATTGATTACAGATTTAAGAATCAGTATCTACTCAGAGAAATTGCTCGAAGTGACCCCCATTTACTTCCTGACAGTGAAATATCCTATTTTTAAACCCTTCTCGTACTTTTGCAAATGTCTGCGGAAACAGCCTCACATTCTGCAACAATACGTTGTTTTAAAACGTCAATATTGTCAGGTTCGAGTGGCGTAAACCTTCGATTTAAGGTACCCCACAGAAAAAATCCATAGATGTGAGGTCGGTGATCGAGGCTGGCCATTCCGTTGAACCTCGTCGTCCAATCCATCTACCACGATACTCCTCATCCAAATACCGTCTTACTGCACCGTAATAGTGTGGAGGAGCACCATCCTGTTGGAATGTTATTTCCAAATTGCCGAATACATCTGGTTATCTTCCAAAATTTCCAAGGATTAACGGTTCTATGCGTTTTGCAACAGCTCCAGATAAACCTCACCAGTTAAATTAGTATTCAAAAGAGGTCCAACGATGTGGTTTCCCAGGATACCTGCCCAAACATTCACCTTCTGTAAAATTGGGTAGTGTTTCACGAAACAGGTGAGGATTTGCGTCACTCAATACCTCACATTCTGTGTATTTTTATTTCCATTTAGATAGAAAGTACTTTCGTCACTAAAACAAATTGTTTTGACATAGTGGCTGTTGGTTAATTTTAGTTTCCATATTTTCACAAAATTCTAGTCTTCGGTCTGGGTCGTCGTCTGAGGTTGATGAACCATTTTTAATTTGTATGGATGAAATTTTTTGTTTTCAACACCCTGTGTACTGTACTTCGACTGACTCCACAGGTAGATGCAACGTGAGTTGTTGAAGAAGTAGGATCAACTATTACTTCTGCCAGTAATATCAATTTTTCTCATCAGAAATTTGTGGTCTGCCAGATCGTTTCGCATCATTAATACTACCCGTTGTTTCAAACTTACGAAGAAGCTCCCTCAAATGAGTCCTCGAAACGGGGCGATCGGGAAACTCTCATTAAAAATGCGTTCTGCTGCATGAATATTTTTGTCCAGTTTCACCAAGAATTAGGATCGCTGGTACTTTATCACCTAAGCACGTACCATTTCGCTTCTTGAAGCACTTAACGTTCAGCTACAACAGTTTAACAAATTATTAAAATGTACAAAATATTAAAAGAACCAAAGCTGCTCAAACAGTTAAACGTTCGATCAACAATACACAAATTATTAAATGTTCAAAACTTGGACAATTACAGAAACGTCGAATTAGGGAGACTAACAAAACGTCAGCTTATTTGAGAACTATCAGAGGCGGAGCTTGAATTTGGAATTTTAGTATTAACTGATTTAATTCATCATAGCTTTCGTTTTTAAAAGCGAGTTGCCAAACTGCCATAAACACAAACACAATTAGTATCATTGAATAGGTTTCTTCGATACCCTTTTAAAGATGTGTCGCTTGCCTTAGGGTTCCATTCAAAATTATTGGTCACAATGGCCTTGTGACGCGTCATCTTTGACGATTTCGTCATCTATCATCACTAGTAGGGAAGTTTACAACCTTTAATATTCAGTTTCAAATTTCACTTGTTTATGTATAATCGTTCCAAAAATAAGAGGGAAACTTTTGAAGCAGTGTATATATATATATATATATATATATATATATATATATATATATATATATATAAAATTTTTTGGTGACGTCCCAATAGGTAGTATTTCTTTGAAATCTACCCTAAAAGCATGTTTGATAACGAATAATATATGTCATTTTCTACAATTGCCCTTCACCTGTATATACAACTGTCAATGAAGTGAAGGTCTTAGACTAACACCATGTAATTCCGTTTCCAGCACTTATCAACCCTTTCACCTTAAGTCCCAATCCCGACATTATTTCACTGAATTTTCATTTAATCGCATTCCTATTGGACACCCACGAAATCTCAAAGCCTCGGATTTCAGAGCCCTTTCGAGAAAATCCCTTCAGTTACAAGGCCGCTATCAGTTCACCTACCTCTTCAGGGCTTGTCTTTTTTATCGACTTTTCAGATAGACGAACAGGATACAGCTGAGGATTGTCTGTATTTGCTATCAGCCGGCTTTTTGGATGCTCATTGCGTTGTTTTCGTAAATATAGGATTATATTAAATTCTTCCAAAAGTGAAGCAATATACAAAAATTTTCGATTCAAACCGTTCGGTGTATTTTCATCTTACCTCTGAATAATAATTCTCTACTGTTCGCCGGTTAATGGTAAAGAACTCAGGTGTTTCCTTTTTTTGTGGAGGTTACTCTTTGTGGAATTGTGCCCCTTCGTATTCCCCATTTTTCTGAAGCAGCCCTCTTTTTTAGAATTGAAAAAACTCAATTTTTTTCTGAAAAAAAAAATGGGAAAAGAAAACTGCGTTAGGCCCCCGGGTTTGATTTTTGGGTTAAAAACACAATCAAAATTGCATAGTAAATCTATCACTTACTTTTCTACCAATATCACTTTTTAATTTGCCCCTATATACAGTGCTTTCGTAAAGTACTAAATAAATTCATTTTCAGCCAAACTATCCATTTCTGAGGAATCTCCCGAAACAGGTCGATTTTTAATCTCAATTTGCCACATTTATAATGGAAAATTAAATATACAAGGTGATCCACGTTTCGCTTATGACGTCCGCGACAATTTTTTCAAATGGAGCACCCTATATATTATTGCATTTTTGGAATTAACATGGAAAACTGATTACAAAAATATATCACACATAGGGTTTGATTACAGTGCGTCCGTTACATTCAGTGCTCTCGTTAAGTAATGGATAAATTCGTAAAAAATTAAAGGAATAATGTTTGGAAAGATCGCTAGAAGCCGGCGAATTTTATCTTTATTTGGGAATACTTTCAAATTTAATTAATACTTACAGAATGATTCGTGTAGGACCAATGACGTCATCGTTATTCTTTTCATTACGGAATGTGGAGAGGTGATTATGAGTATGGGTGAAATGAAAATAAAATAAGAAAAACTATCTTGAAATATGAAAATACTGAATTTAATGGCAATGATAGCTCCAAACAACGATCAAATTCAATGTTCAAATTGTGCACCGTTTGCTATCTGACCATTTTCATTACTTGACAGTAGCCATAGCGACTAGAATTTTGTTTATATTGCTGAATAGTTTTTGTGAAGTTATTTCTTTAAAGAATAACATTTTGTGAAGTTATTTCTTTAAAGAATAACATATCGTTTGTCGTTACATTATTGAGTAGTAACTTTGTCATTTCATGGAAAATTAATAATCTTCGACTAAATTCATAATTTCTGACCCCAAAAACCCCGACATACCGATTACAAAACCCGTCCGCCATCTAGAATTTGTGAACTTTGATAAAAAAATATTCATAATCTCCGACCCCGAAAACTCAAACATACCAATTTTGAATAGAATCGTACCATAAACACAGAGATCTTCGGCCATCTTTAATTTTAAGAATTTTGAAGAAAAATTCATAATCTTCGACCCTGCGAACCCCCAAAAGACCAATTTTGAATCGAATCGAACCATAAACCTAAATCTCGTCCGCCATCTTGAAGCACCATTTTGTTTTTTCTATATATGAGCCGCCATTTAAATATAAAACCTCCGCCATTTTGAACCCACCATATTGAATTTATAAATTTTGACAAAAAATTAATAACCTCCGACCCCGGACCGTAATCACAAAACTTGTTCGCCATCTTGGAGCCGCCATCTTGAATTTTTTAATTTTGATAAAAAATTCACAATTTCCGTCCCCGAAAACCCTCACAAACCAATTTTGAATCAAATCGTACCATAATCACAAAACGTGCCTGCCTTCTTGGAGTCGCCATTACGTTTTTTTCTCTAACAAAAATGCATAATGCATGGTCACCGGAATTATGAACACCTGCCGAATTTTAGCTTAATCGGATATCGGCAAGTGCTCCAAAAATGGATTACAAATTTTGAACCGGAAACAATGACAGAATGACATACGAAAGAAGCAAGTTAAAAAAAAGCTTGTAGAAATGCCGTTTAAGATTTCAGCCTACCTACACCTTCCAGAACCTTAGTGGTAGAGCTCGTCCAGTATTAAAACGACCGTTTGGTAGGTAGAGAGGGGGAAAACACGAGTGGACACGATTTGATGTGGCTGCTTATGCTACGGCGAATCTTCACCAGTGGCTTGTCATGCAGCGTTTGGAAGAATAGCTTTGTTTGATTAATGAATAGGTAGTGCAGTTATTTATTCAACTTTGCAATCGTTTACTTGTTACCTTGCCAAAATGTCCAGTGGTAAGTACTATTCAGTAGCGGAAAATTATGGCAAATGTTATCAAATTCATGAAAAATTAGGCCAAATATGGGATACAAATACTTTTACAAAATTACAAAGAACGTGCCAAGGCAGCAATGGGTATAACAGAATATTGTTTTGAAAAAATTAAAACGGATCAATCAGCTGTGGATTCAGGTAGCATTCCTTCTTTGCCGTCTCCGCAAAAAAGAGTAGGAAAAATAAAGTCGAAAAGTAATATTACGGAAGGGCAGGGTGAAACAATAAGAACGATTATAAATGATTTTTGTTTGATTGAAAAACAACGCCCTACTTTAAAGTCTATTCCTCAAAAAATCGAAAATGCTCGGGTAAGGTTTGAAGGCAGTCGTTCAACATTGCACATTATAATCAAAGAGTTAGGTTTTGACTGAGAAAAAACGCCTGATAATCGAACGATATTGATGGACAGTCGTGAAGTTAGATTTATAACAGTGGTATTTTTAAGAAAATTGAAAATGTATCGTGAACAAGGAAAAAACATCAAATACACTGGTGAGACGTATTTGCACAGTTCTCATACACATGCTAAGACGTTTCCGGTACCGTCCCGGTCTATCTGGCTATTTTTATATCTATGTATTGAATTTTTAGATTTTTAACAAAAAAATCATAATTTTCGACCCCAAAAACCCCCTCGGTCCATAATCGCAAAACTCGTCCGCCATCTTGAATTTATGGATTTTGAAAACGTGATCTCCGACCCCATAATCAGAAAACGCCATATTGAAGCCGCCATCTTGAATATATGAATTTATATATAAATTATATTCATCTATATATATATATATATATATATATATATATATATATTATATATAAATAAATACACATATATGGGTTCATAATCTCCGACCGTAGGAATATTAATCTAATTGAAATATAAACCACAATAGTTATTTGTCCGACATTTTTAGTTCTTTAATTTTGATTTAAAAAAATAACTAATAAAAAAACTTTTTGAAGACATGCTTTTATTCAAGCCGTGTACTGAAACGTATAAAATGAATTTAAGTCATAGCTGACCAGATTTAATTATTTTTTGTTGAATTATTTGGTTACAAAAAGCTTGTCGCGCGAAGTGTTCATAAAAGTAGGTACCAAATGATTTGATTGGGCAGTGATTAGTTGGTAAGTAAGAACTTGTCAAAGTATTTGATTTGTACAAAGTATTCATGAAAGTAGACAACTTGTCGAAGTATTAATTTCATTACAACACACACATACCAATTTTGAATGAAATATGACCATAATCAGAAAACTTGTCCTTCATCTTGGTGCCGCCATCTCGAATTTATAAATTTTGACAAAAAATTCATAATCTCCCACCCCGAAAACCCCTACAAACCAATTTTGAATCGAATTGGACCATAATCACAATTATTGTCCTCCATCTTGAAGCCGCGATCTTGAATTCATGAATTTTGACAAAAATTTCATAAACTTCGACTCCGAAAACCCCCACAGACCAATTTTGAATCAAATCGGACCATAGTCACAAAACTCGTCCGCCATCTTGAATTCATGAATTTTGACGAAAAATTCATAATCTACGACCCCGAAAACCCCCACATACCAATTCACCGGCACACAAAAAAAAAAAGTTGTCTGTGCACCGGGCGCCACCTATCTACGGGCATGTTTTTCGACCCGCTGAACACGAATTTCAAGTCAGTTTAGGCCGTCCGCTTCAATTTCGAGTAAATTGCAAAAAAACCCAAAAAATAGGAAAAATTCGATGTTTTGGCAAGAAAAAATTTTGAGATCTAATGCAACATAATTTTCATTTATTTTTATCTGTTAAATACTAATTTCGATCGTACTTCAATCATAAACCGTTTTAAATCTAAAAAAGTTGTAAAAAATCATCAAAAATTACAAAAATCGAAGAAAATTGGGATTTTGTTTTAATCTAACTGAAAACGTTCTGCGGTTTTTTACCGGCTGAAACTCCCCACAAACGTAACAAAATTGATCAGGACTCTTATTGCATAGTTGGGAATTGCTTCTTGTAATAGTATACCTCCAGTAGCCAAGTTTTCCACTACTGAAGAGCTGCAGTCGCTGGATGACGACGCCTGCGGGCCTGCTTTCTCACCCTGACCAGACGCCGATACTGGGTTTCCGAATCCTGCATCGTAAAGTACTCATCACTTTTACCTGCCATGACGGCAACACGCCGTTAACCCAGGACTCTGCCAGATGGTTCTGTTGCCCACCGTCACCCCGAGGAGGTGCCCTGGTTGCAAGTACAAGCGATCATGCAATGAAATGAAGTCTGCACTTCGAAGAAGTTGGAATTCCAACACGATGACAAATTTTTACTAAATAAAGGAAAAGGTGGAAAAGAGGTATCCACATCGTAGATCATTTGAGAATGAAACAGTACAATACCCTCGAAAACCGTTAAAAATTCAATTTGTGTACATTCTGATCTTAATCTTGTATTTTAGAAATAAAAATACAAGAAATTTATTTAATTGTGTTTAAAAAAAAAAATTCCATTTTTTTCAGCAGCAATTTTCTGCTATTTTATCGGTTTTTTGCAGTTTTATGAATGTTTGAGGGGTCTATGGGCCAAATTTATTGCAGAATCAGAATTCTTTATCTTGTCAAAATATCGAATTTTCGCTATTTTTGGGGTTTTTTGCAATTTACTCGAAATTGAAGCCCGGACGGCCTAAACTGACTTGAAATTCGTGTTCAGCGGGTCGAAAAACATGCCCGTAGATAGGTGGCGCCCGGTGCACAGACAACTTTTTTTTTTGTGTGCCGGTGTTATGAATCGAATCGCACCATAATCACAAAACTCGTCCGCCAAAAATTACGTCTCGTGTTTCGCCTATACCAAATAATTTGGTACGCCTATGGAATTCCTATTAATAGCCACAGTCAGACAATGGTTCGGGCATCTTCGAGAAAATTGGGTGTTAGGTAGGGGAAGACCAAAGTGGTCGTTTCAATACTGGACGAGCTCTACGCTGGCCATAGTTTTAGACGTTCTTCGTTACTTTTTTGGCTGATTCTGGTAAAGAAATCACTAACATACAAAGGCAAGGCGAATGGAAGACCACTGTGGCAGAGGGCTACCTTGAAGTCTCGGAAATTTAGAAAAAAGTTATGTGCAAGAAAATGTTGTCAATCAGTGATAATACAGAAGGGGATGCGGGTAGCAGTAAAGCTAAAGGAGGTACATTCAATAGAATTTTGACAATTAGCGATAATACAGTAGAGGATACCGGCAGCAGTAAGGTTCCCGCTTTACTACAGAAACACCAATAATTAACATCAGCAATAAACCTGCAGAGTGCAGTAAATTGTATGGTCGCACCAGATATCTAAGAAGCTCCTAAATCACCAACCACTTGAGTTATTAGCAGGCGGTGGATTCTACGCAGAGTTGTACCCACCCTAGCCATTGAATTTTGTTTTATAGGTTGGTATGATGATAGTGGGTTAAGATAATTATTGAGAAAAATTGCTTGAATATAATGGAGAATTGTTTATTTATATATAATATATGATAATAATATATACCGGGTGTCCCAGAGCTTTTAGGCCAGTAGATATTTCAGTTATTTGCAGAAAATAAAATTGAAAAAAAATACGTGTCGTAGGAGACCATAAGCTCGTTCATGTAGCATAGCAAAATCCACCCCCTGGCAAACAACCCCCGAGAAACCACCCCAAACTTTTGTTTTTCAAATTGCACCCCCATGTTTGTTGCTGTTCAACTTACAGCCCGTTTCATTCCTTATTCATCGATATATCATAATATGTAGTTGTGAAGATAGTAAGTCGATAAAATTCAATTCGTTAGTGGGTACTATAATTTGACGGAATGAATGGTTCCACATTGTAGAGACAAGAAAAGTGGATGTTAAAGAAAAAGAGTCAATAAATGTTAGAACTTTTTGTGCTTTGTTTTATTCCTACGGTATCTGGATTACAAATTGCGATCAGTCGTGATATTGTTGTTAAATATCAAAATGCCTTTTACCTTCACTCCCAACGAATACGTTGATATGCTTCTAATTTTGGTGAATGCCAAAGAATAAACGTGCTGCGGAGAGGCTGTATGAGCAGCGCTTTCCTGATCGTCGACAACCAGGTCGCAATACGTTTCCGTATGTAGAAAATACAATGCGAACGGGATCATTTCCAGGAAAACACATCAAGCACATCCTACTCCTGTAGAACTGAGGAACATTGTATAAATGTGTTGGCCTACGCCGAAGCACATCCTCATATTTCGGTTCGTGCATTGGCGGTGGAGATTGGGATCAGTAAGTCGTCTGTGCACAGAATTTTCAAACAGTACAGGTATCATCCCTTCAAAATACATTTACACCAAGGACTCAGACCTACAGATTTCGAAAGACGAATGGCATTCATTGCTCACATTCAAGTTTTCGTCCATGACAATCCCAACTTCCTCGATAAAATCTTTTGGAGTGACGAATCTCGCTTCCATAATAATGGCACTGTTAATCCGACATAACCTGCACTATTGGTCACAGGACAACCCTCATTGGATACGAGGAACCCAATTTCCAAACAATGTGGGTGTGAACGTGTGGTGTGGTTTACATAATGGACGTCTCATCGGCCCTCATTTTTTCCAAGACACTTTGACGGGCCACCGGTATCTACATTTCTTGGAAAAATTGCATTCCTGCATTACTAGAAGATATTCCAATTGAGGAACGACAACAAATGTGGTGGCAACAAGATGGTGCTCCTGCACATAACCATAATATAGTTACTACATTCCTCAATAATATCTTTCAAGACCGTTGATTGGAAATAGTGGACCTGTTCGATGGCCTGCACGTTCTCCAGATCTCACGCCACTGGACTTTTCCTATGGGGATATTTGAAACGAGTTGTCTTCGAAACTCAACCAATAAATATTGAAGATTTAACACAGAAAATTTCAGAGGCTTGTAACACCGTTACTCCGGAAATGATTAGAGCTTCCTGTACTCGCGCGCTGATTCGGCGACTTGATGCATGTGTGGCAAGTGCTGGCCAACATTTTGAACAATTTCTGTAGTATAATATTTTTTTCAAAATACAGATGAGCTTATAAATTATTATTTCATTTGTATTTTTTTTTTCCATAATTCTGCATGCCATTCTAGCTACCCTTGTACATTATTGAATGAGAAATGAAAAAAGACTGTAAGTTGAACAGCAACAAACATGGGGGTGCAATTTGAAAACAACATTTTATTGACTCTTTTCTTTAACATCCACTTTTCTCTGTCTCTACAATGTGGAACCATTCATTCCGTCAAATTAATAGTACCCACTAACGAATTGAATTTTATCGACTTACTATCTTCACAACTACATATTATGATATATCGATGAATAAGGAATGAAACGGGCTGTAAGTTGAACAGCAACAAACATGGGGGTGCAATTTGAAAAACAAAAGTTTGGGGTGGTTTCTCGGGGGTTGTTTGCCAGGGGGTGGATTTTGCTATGCTACATGAACGAGCTTATGGTCTCCTACGACACGTATTTTTTTTCAATTTTATTTTCTGCAAATAACTGAAATATCTGCTGGCCTAAAAGCTCTGGGACACCCGGTATATATATATATATATATATATATATATATATAATTATATTATATTATAAAATAATAAATGATATTCCTAATTAATGTAAAATGTCAAACTTTATACTTTATAAAAATTTCAGTTTCTCGATAAAAGGTAATGAATAAATAAATTTACTCCCGGAGATCAGTTTCACTCTCACTGTCGTCATCCAAATTAATGATAAACTTTTCTTTGGGAATTTTTTGTATATCCATATATGACTTCTCCACCTTTCTAATATGGAAAACACACTTGGCCTAGCTGCTATCAGGAATGTTTGCAGTTTCTATTTGAATAAGAGCTACCACAGTTGAACTTGAGGTGGGAGAAATATCATTTCTTCGAACTGCTGACTCAAGCTGATGCCATATATGTTCAATTGGGTTAAACATACAGTGATAAGGAGGAAGTCTGAGCACCATATGTCCAAAGCTTTCAGCCAATGAACCACAAAAATATAAATTTTTTATCGAATAATGCGTAAAACTTCTAGTAACTGTTTTTTGGGTACTTTTCCTCATAGTACATATCATTATTTAACATATATTATTGTATAGTGGTTTTGGTGTCATTTGAACATGGTGCATTATCTAGTCTTCGACTGTGGCAGCTAGCATTATCCATGACGATAATACTGTTGGGTGGAATATTTGATATGAGTTTATTTTAGAACCAGTCTTCAAATAATTCGGCTGTAGTATCATCATGATAATCGACTAAAGAGTCCTTGATATTTTTTTCCGATAAAGACAACGCATTTGGTATAAAACCATTTTCAGTTCCTGCGTGAATTATCGTAATGCGTTTTTCTTTATTAGACGGCGCATTAGTTTGGCAGAAGTCAGATGAGTCTACCCAACTTTTGTTTGGAATATCGTGTGTATCGAACCAAGTTCAATCCAAATACACTACTGTTCTACCATATTCTCTAAATTCGTTTATTGCCAATAAATATTCAAATCTCAATTTCTTGAGGCGCACAGATTCTATTAAGATTTTTCTGCTACTAGTGGGTTTTTTAAATTTAAATCCGTTTCGTAAAAGAGGCTTCCTCAAAGTCTCTTTGCAACACTGGATACCAGTTTCATTCTTTTCAAGTCGTTCATTAAAATATCCAATGTAGGCACAATTTGCTCTTTTTACAAGGCATATATTCTTCTTCGAATTATATCTACATCACAGCCATCTAGTTTCCTTGAACCGCCAGAGTCTTCTCGTTTCTTTCTTTTTAAAATAGGGTTACTTACTATTTTAAACACTGTGGAATACGGTGTTTTTGTTAATAAAGCACTTTCTTGCACAGCTTGATCCTCGGACATTCCACGTTCCAGAAGGAAAGTATAAACATTTAATATAATTTGTTTCCCATGAGGGTGTAACATTTGTCGACTAGTGGTACTACGACCACCAGTTGAAGTACTAGCTTGAGGATGAGCCCATGGACGCCACATTTTTCACGACACAAAAATCGAATAGACACTTTAAAATGAACACTACTGACATAACGGAATATTAGGTAGGTAATGACTAAATGTTGTTTAACTTTCCCCCTTTTATTTCTGAAATCGGAAAGCGCTCACTTCTCAAAACAGTCTTGTTTTCCAAATATGGTAGGTAATTTATTTTGTAACCGTAAATAGACCATTATCGCTATAATCTCGTTAATAGCCCATGAGTACTGAAAGTCTGGTGGCCAGGTAAGTGAATTTTATTATTTATACACATTTAAACATATCTTCACCAAGGGTTCTGAATCAACCTCACGAGATTTTTTATTATCAAATAAATTTAAATACAAAACTTCCAACAAAATCCAAAAATAATGGAGAGCCCACTATTATTAAAATGCCAAAATATTTCATGAGATATTTTAATCCGGACCTGGGAATCTTTTAAGGGACACACACTTTTATTGCTTATCTATATTTCGAACAATAGGTAATAATGAGGGTCGTCGGCTAATATTGATTTCGGACCTTCTTAGATTTCTGGTGCGACTTTACGTTTAATATTAACATGAATAATAAATAAACATAATTTTTTAAAAATTAAAAAAATATTTTTTTAAATGTCTTTTTAGTGCGTTTGTAGAAAAATCTTGATCCTAACTCTTGCGAAAAGTATCTTTCCCGCCTTCAACTGCTGCATCGGCAGTCGTCGTGTGCGGCAAAGTACTTGTTAGGATAATAACTATTTCAAATGGTCTGAAGCTCAACAAAAGGCGTTCATAAAAAGTAAAGATCTCTTAATTGAAATATTCCAAGTGCTTATTAGGATATACCTAAGTACATAAGATAAGTGCTTAGTGGTCAATAGTTTTCAATCTACGTTGGTTCACCTATTTTCAAAATCGGTTTCACCGATTCAATTTTCCTTTTGTCAAGGAATTATCCGGTTTCAAGTGATACATTTACCAAAAATATGAATGGGGTGGAATGGAAAAATGATTCCCGGTTTCAAAAATCGTATCTTCCCATTTTTCATAGTCTACTTCTACCCGCCTCCTGAAAGGACCATCCTCGTGAATCACCCCTTATCACACATACCGGTGGCAGGAGAGCAATTTATCTTCAGTATATTGAAGGAATAAATATTTCCGTGTGCCTCACGATAAAAGAAGTTCCCGTGATCACGGTTTTTATTGAAATTGATATCGTTTTTATCGAGGTATAGATCAATATTCGAATAATGCTCATTCTTCCAGGTGTGAAGAATACTCCGAAGGAAGGTGATAATGATTCTCCGTCACTTGAGCCTTAATTTGGCAAGGTGATATTAACAATTTTATCGTCCATGGTGATTTGTTCATTGTAGTCCCTCTTCCACATAATTTTCTTCGCACCCCTTTTGGGATTTGTTGTAGTTATGAATGACCTATAAACCCCAACCTCTGTCTGTTTGTCTGTTCGGTACAAAGCTGGCAATCGATTTTAAACTAACTTTTCGATGAGCTAGACACTTGAAACTTCAGACATACCTGAGAACTAGATGATACTACAATATCAACTCGCTTTCTTGCCTGTCTGTTTGTTCGCTTGTCTGTAGAACGTTTACGGAGCAGAAAGTGGGGTTAGGATGGCACAACCTCTCCTTAGCACCACCAGAATGATCGATGAGTCAATGTGAACTAAATTTAACAGCCTCCCAAATGATCACTCAATGTAAAAACGAAATGAATGATTAAATAACCTACTGAACATCGTCAAGTAATCGTTAGAATACATAAAATAGTATGACACATACATAAGTCAAATCGAAAACAAGCAAATTAATGCGTTCATTATATTTATTTTACCACGTTTATATTTACTTGCTTTCGTTGTCTGTTTGTCCAATCAGTACAAATCTCGTTTTGTCTGTAATAATAATAATAGTAAGAAGCAATCGATTTTAAATTTCGAACATAGCTCGGAACCGGATGAGAATGCAATATTAACTCGCTTTCTTGTCTGTCTGTTTATTAGTACTGTCTTTATCCGTGTCTGCTTTCACTTAATAGAGGAGTGATTTTTCAGAGTTTAATCAAACTGAAAGGAAACCAGTTTGGTTATACATTTTTTTTTAATATGAGTACGATATAATAGAAATATTGGGTAGGCTTGAAATATTTGAATAAATTAAAATTTATCTTCTGAAAAATACATATTTTGTAATTTCCAAATCTGAAAAACTCAATATATTTTTTTGACAACACGACATAATGTCTGATTTTGTTGCATCTCTACTTTCGTTGACATGATCAATCAATTGAGTTTTGTTGGTTAATTGGTGAGAATATTTGTGTATTTTCTGGGTATTGGTAGGGTTCCATAAAACAGCAATAATAAGACTAATCAGTTTGAAAATATGAACAGGATGTTCATAAAATCGACTGAAAGATGAACTTTGGTCAGTATCTCCCATCGTTCAAGATAACCTTCATGTGAAATTTCTTATAGAAAATGTGTTTTCCAATTCCTCCGGTCTTTTTGATGATCGTTGAAACGTGAAATAGATTTTCGTCGACAAAAATGTATTAAAGAACTAGTGAATAAGATGCCATTTTGTATCAATGTTACGAGTCATTTCTTGTGTGTACCCCTTTTTGGAAAACATTCTTCTTTGCGACAATCATCTATATGAGTTCTCAATTGAGACTGGAATAGAAAATCAAATAACTATCTGAATGAAAATGCAAGTTTTCACTGAGCAATTTTTTCTTTCGAGTTGGGGTCCTTTCACAATATCTATCAAATATCCGGCGTGGCTTCAGCCGGGGAAGTAGATATTACAAAAAGTAACTTTGTCGTAGATTTTTCAATTGAAAAAAAAACTTTCCACTCAATTTTTAATTGAGAATGTTTCCCTTTAAAAAACTAATCAGTTTCGTGTTTGTATATTTCCGATTCAGAGTAATTCTAAATCTCCCAAGTTACTCCCAATTAATTATTGAAGCGCTGTAGTTACACAAATTTCTCATCAAATATTCTTCGCTGATATTGTGCAGATGGAAGAGTTGTTAAAAATAATTGGAATCAATTCCAAATAGTCTACAACGACAATATGCATGCTATCGTTTCAATTAAAACTATATTGCTGTACATTATTCTGAGAACGACATTAAATAAAGGAGGCTCGATTTACAGTTAATAGGGGAAAGTCGGCTGGTATCGGCAACCTTAACTTTTTTTTAAATTTTTGTGTAATGAGCGAGGGTAATTGTTTGATTCTCTCATTTAATAAATATTTGGTCTATCACGAATTATTTTAAAAAAACTTAAAGTAATGTAATTATTGTTGAGCAGAGCGGCGGGCAGAACTTTGTTGTGCAAACAACTTGTACCAATGAATGTAATTTAACGTGAATTCCAAACGTATTTATTAGTGAAAATATAAAATGAATATTAACAGTTGAAAATGTTTGACAAGACTGTGACATATATAAACATATCCATGAAAACGGTATGACTCGCATTTATCTTGAATCCATTTCAACACTTCCCCTCGAGGCAATTCCAGTTTCTTGAATGAAAAACAGGACCCAGTCCGAGCATCTCGACACAAGCTTCATGTTTCGCTTTCGGTAAACCATTTGTGAAAATATCGGCTGTGATGTTTCTCGTTGACACAAGTTTCACTGTGAATTCTTCGTTTCTAATCGAATCTCTGATGAAATGATATCTCAGATCGATGTGTTTACTTCTAGCATGAAATGTTGAATTTTCTGCTAGTTTGATTGCGCTGAAATTATCATTGAAAATTATTATGTTTGTCAACTCTTCAAGTTCCAAATTCTTCATGAAATTCCGGAGATATATCGCTTCTTTTGCAGCCTCAGTCATCCCCATATATTCTGCTTCGGTAGAGGAGAGGGCGACAGTGCGTTGCTTCTTCGAATCCCATGAAATTGGACTTCCGGATAAAATGAAAGTATATCCTGAATAGGATCTTCTGTCATCGAGACAAGACCCCCAATCAGCATCCACAAAACCTATCAAAACCTCCTGATCTGGTGAATAAACAAGTCCCAAATCAATGGTTCCTTTGAGGTAGCGTAGTACACGTTTACCTGCAGTCCAATGTAGTTTATCGTAGCAATTGTTGTACTGCCCAAGATAACTAACTGCAAAGCTAATATCCGGTCTCGTTGTAGTGCTCAGGTACGTCAAAGCACCAATTAATTCACGATACGGTATTTTGTGCACATCTTCGTTTGGGGCTCCTTCGGACTTTTTTAATTTCACATTAGGGTCCAATGGAGTTGACACTGGATTCGAATCTGTCATCACAAAACGGTTCAGTAATTCTTTGATGTATCCTCTTTGATGCATTGCTATTCCATTTTCTTTCTTCGAAAACTCTATTCCAAGGCAATATCCGACAATAGTCCTTCACATCAAAATGATTCGATAGTTTCTGATATATCGTATCCGCCGTACTTGGATTCTTCGAAACTACCAGGATGTCGTCAACATAAATCACAATCATTCCCAAGTCTTCCCCTTGATTTATGCGATAGACGCATGGATCGGAATTTGATGGCTTGGCTCCGAATGATATCAAAATGCTATTCAGTTTGTTATACCAACTTCTTCCGGCTTGACGAAGACCGTATAGTGATTTTTTCAATAAACAAACTTGGTTTCCTAGACGAAGTTGATCCAACATATCAGCCGCTCTCGTGATAACATTGGAGTTCGAACTTTCCGCACTGACGATCGTTTCCAGAATTTCTTTCAACATTTTCGGTGGTTCCATGAATATTTCTTCCTCGATTTCGCCATTTAGGTACGCACAAGTTACATCAAACTGTCGAAGTGACATTTTGAATTTGGTTGCCAGTGCCGCAACAAGTCGAATCGAACTTAGTCTAGCAACTGGAGCGAAAGTTTGATTGAAATGTACACCTGGTTCTTGACTAAAACCTTGGGCTACAAGTCGTGCTTTCCTTTTATCGAGTGTTCCATCAGCTCTGTACTTATTTCGTAAAACCATACGACTTCCAATTATATGTCGGTCTTTTGGACGTTCCTTGAGTTCCAAGGTATCATTTTTTATGATGGACTTAATTTCTTCCACCATAGCATGGTACCACTCGGTGTTATCAGGTCCAGACATCGCATGTTTCATTGGAATTTCTGAAATAAGTGCAATGTTTCCTTCTTCATTTTGAGTTTCTATCGCTCTATAAATCTTCCGAGGTCTTCCCCTAGAGCCCGACCTTTCAATTCTCGGTCTGCCAGGTCCTCTCCTAAGTGAAGAGTGTTGTTCATGACACATTTGGGGTTCTTCATCCTCTTGAACATTATCCTCAGGTTCTGGTTCACTAGTTTGATTCATGTCAGGTTCAGGCATGATATTTCTAACTTCAATGTCAATTGTTCGAGGTGAATTATTTACCTCATTTTCAATCGGAACAAAATCTTGATATTCATCAAGACTTGGTTGATTTTTCTCAAAAAATTTCACATCTCTTGTTATGTGAATTTTCCGTTCTTCTTTCAGCCAAATTCGATATCCTTTTGATTGTTCGGAATAGGACAAGGACAAGGACTTCATGGATGGATAACATGCATGATGCATTGCTCATAAACTTTTATTAATAAAAATATAATCACAATTTCTTGTTACAAATGTTACATTTGTAATAGATAATTCCTGTCAAGGTCAGCGCAGTTTTGATGGGCCCATCCCTCACAAACTATACATTGGATCCAGTCTTCCTCAAAACTTCCTTCACAAAAAATGCAGGTGAGAGTTTCCTTTTATTTTCTAATTGTTCATCGAATTTTAAAAATGTTTTTACTTGTTCTACTTCTGAGTTCTCTCCTAAATTCATTCGTTTTCCCTTTTTGTCCTTATTTCTGGCCTTTTCTTCTCTTAGGCCCGATTTCACCAACCTCTTTGTACGAGTTTTGTTCAAATTAAACTTAGATTAAGCTTTCTACACGTCATATTGGATTTCACCAGGAACTATAAACCGCGTTTAGTTCTAAACGGCGTTTCCACTTAAAACGGGTTGAATTTGGCCAGTCACGAAGTTAAACGACGTTTAGTTCATTGGTTTCGTGCACGTTTGACAGATGGTTGACATTGGATGTAAAACAACCTTACGTTTCCGATTTGTTAATGTTGGAGAATTGAACATTTTTACCTATTTCAAAAAGAATTCAGTAGTTGGATTACATGTGTTATTGTTTAATTCGTAGATGATCATGCAATAAAAATGCATCAAAAGACGTCCGAATACGATTTTTCAGGTGAATTGTACATGTTTGTATTTTTGACCCTTTATCAGAATTCCATCTGCTGTTGTAAGAAATAGAAAACATTGTGAAATCTCCCAGAGAAGGCAAGCAGCCTAGATACATGCCATCAAACGAAAAGACTGGTCTGATAAGTTAACGAAATATGGTAGAGTTTGTTCCACACATTTTCACTCTGTTAAAGGAAATATGTTGTACCAATTTATTCAATAAGCTGGGTGCCAAATGAAGTCCAAAGAAGGAATTATATTTTCACATTCCAACTTGAAATTCATTGTAGAAGATATTGTTACTTTTATCAAGTTTCTTCAAAAACTAAACTTTGAACACCGAACACCCACAAAAATATCACAAAACATGAGGCAAATACTAAAGTTATCGGTTTTCAATTTTTAGGTTATATTGTCACTTGGCTTTGGCTCCTTCACAAAACAACGATATCTATGCAAAAATGACAGAAACGTACATATTTCACTATGTTGCCAGCTTTTGACTGTCCTTAAACTAAGTTTCGATAAACTCGGTTTAGCTTTCGTCTGTTTGTGTCGGTGAAACTGGATCGAGGTTTATCAAGATTAAAATCTGAGTTCAGTGTGAACGGAGTTTAGTAAAACTCCGTTTATCTGTCTTGTGGTGAAATCGGGCCTTAATCTCTTCTTAATTGCAGCTTGTTCCTTTTTCTCTTCTGCAAGTCTTCGTTGTTCCTCTAATTGTTCTTTATAGAGCGTTGAAGTTAGAATTGCACTCTTCTCCCCGAAAGCTTCTCTTGTTTGGAATCCGATATTTGAAGACCGACTAGGGAGAGGAGAGATTTTCTCTAGAATATCTATCGGCGAGATTGGTCTTTCCAAAAATATTGATTTGACTTGAGGTCCTAATGATAGGTCCTGATAAGAGTGAGATGGGCCAGCTTCTGACGATGGGCCAGCTTCTGACAATGGACCAGCTTCTGACGATGGGCCAGCTTCTGAAGGTGGACCAGCTTCTGACGATGGGCCAGCTTCTGACGATGGGCCAGCTTCTGGAGATGGACCAGCTTCTGAAGACGGGCCAGTTTCTGAAGATGGTCCAGTGTGTGGAGACGGCTCAGCTTCAGTTTCATCCTAATGGTTAATGGGTGCATCTCGTGGCCGATTACTAATGAGTGATGCTGAAAAATCTATATCACTGAAAACATTTCTGTTCAATGGACTAATTCCTGAACAAGAGAAACCTGACTGTGCCAATTCCATTCTGCAAATGCGAGAAAAGGTGTATTCACCAAACCAAAAATGTCTTTTAGAATTATTTTCATGTTTTGATACTTTCGCATCCACAATGAGCAAGCTTCATTGTAAGCGTCTTTAAAGGGCTTCATGACTTACCTATTCACTGACTAAAGCTTGTGTGGAGTATGTGAAGGCAGGCTAAGTATGTGGAGGCAGGCTAAGCATGTGGATGTGATGGTTTTTGGCACAACAAATAACATCCAGGTCCTTATGACTAGAATGACCATCTACAATCAAAAGAACAGGTTTTTTTTTCATTTGGATTGACTCGTTCCGCAAAAATGTTCAGCCATTTCAAGAAGCCATCCTTGGTTATCCAGCCACTCGGTTGCCCATCAAAAATGCTGCCTAGAGGAACATCTTTCTTCAAATCATTGTCCATTCTGACCCTCGGAAACACGAAAAGTGGTGGGATGGATTGATCTCCAGAAGAATTGATACACAATAGGATAGTGTCTTTCTACTTCGTTCGGCAGATGTTAGTTTTCCTACTTGTTTATTTTCTTTTTACAGATATCACGCAAACAACTGAATAGGATTTTCATTCAGATACTGGAAAACCAACAATGAAACTGAACACCAAAAGACGACGAAAGGAATCTTTTCTTCACACACGATAACGGAGTTCAACTATCGTGCTCATGCTCCCTGAAAATAGCTGTTCGACTTTTCTTGCGTGTTTTTGCCTCCTGAACACGAACTCGAAAGAAAAATGCGGCGGTCTCATACCGTTTCCGAGATATATTGACTTTCTCCTTCTTCAAGAGGTCATTTTAGGCACCATTTTCGCGCACAAATATCACTCACAATGCCTCCTTCTTTTTACCAGCTTAAACTACGAACACCAAATCCCTCATTTTCGGTTCAACTTTGCACAAAATATAGCCAGTTTTATCGAAAAAATATTAACATTTTGTCTTCGACAAAAGGAATTAGTAAATGTGAAAAGTTAGGTTAGGTGTGAATTTGAAGGAGTACTTTTTCGATAAAACCGGCTATATTTTGTGCAAAGTTGTACCGAAAATGAGTGATTTGGTGTTATAGTTTAAGCTGGTAAGAAGGAGTCAATATATCTCGGAAACGGTATGAGACCGCCGCGTTTTTCTTTCGAGGCAAAAACACGTGAGAAAAGTGAAACAGTATTTTCAAGGAGCATGAGCACGATAAGTGAACATTAACTGATAACGGAAATACAAAATTCAACTTATTGAGAACAAACTATTTTAATGTTTCTAATGGTAATCAATTACAATTTGTATCCAAAGCCTACTTATCTACCTATATTTTTATGTGATAAAACTTTGGTGAGATGTTGTGGACACCCCTGCAAATGTGTTATTTATTTGGGTGAAAAAGACAACCTTCGATGATTTTTTATCCACCTGTAGATACTGACGTATACTTTAATGTTGATTTGAAAAAATTGACAATTTTCTATTTAAAATTCTCGAGAAAATTTGAAATGAATGAAATGTCATTTGAAAGAATCACTGAAAGGATTCCTGATTGGCGATGAATCAAAATGTTTGCATGTTGCATCAAAAACTCATCAAAGTGCTTCGTTTATCTGCTATTTCATCAGGATGCTTCACGAAAACTCGATCGATGACGTCACAGTCCGCCATATTAATTTTAGAAGGAATGTCTCCTGCGCCGCCATAACAAAAACAATCCACTTGTGATATGTCAATGAGAAGGAAATTTTTTGCTGTATCGACTAGCGTAAAAATATCTGCACGGTTCCATTTAAAATTTCTGACCTAGGATTATTTCTGGTAAAACCGGAAGTGATATTAATTGTTTCTTATAAAAAATATGGGTTTTGACGAACTATATATCTTCGATCCAAATGTATATATATATATATATATATATATATATATATATATATATATATTGTTTGAATAACTGCTTACAGCACTTTTCCATAGAAAATTTGAATGAGATTCGAAAATTGTGATTTTTCATTGCACCCCTACCCAGACACTATTCATCTTCTGTTTGTGACACCATGTGGGCAGCATTAGAGTGGTTTGCTCACATATCCTATTGGATTGATTATCCACGAAAGCTTCGTCTGAAGTTGATGCTCGATGTTGACCGCTAGTTCAATTTCTACATTCTGTAAGACAAATTGGAAAATTTGAAATTTTTTAAACCAAAAAAAACACTTTATAGGAAAAAGTAAAGTTGTTTCTGATTTCAAACTAGGAATTTTCAATTGAAGCTAGGAATTTTCATCTTCAAAAACATAAACTTTCGAGTTTGTGGTAGGAATTTCCATGTTTTTAGCCCGCGAATGGAATTTTTAGTTCAAAATCAAAATTCCGAGTTTGTAGTCGGAATTTACAAGTTTTAACTGTCAAGTCGAAAAACTGAATTTTCAGTTCAAACTAGGAATTTCCAACTGCAAACTCGAACTTTCAGACCGATGTGTAGATAATTTAGAGTTTGATATCGAAAAAATTGAATTCCGGATTTTGAGTTGAAAATTTCAAGTTTCAATTTGGAAAATGAAATTCCCAGTTCGAATTTCCAACTTCAAACACAAAATCTCAAACTTATGTATCGAAAATTCTGGGTAGCTTAATTATATAACTTATATGTAGTTTGTAGTGGAAAAGGAAGATTTATGCAACGTTACCTTATATAGTCCATCCAATATCAGTTGCAGAAGCTGTTTCTATAGGGAGCAAATGAAAACTCACTTCGCTAACACGAGCGTATATGCGAAGAAACGGAACGAAAAATAATCTGTACTACTCGTAAACATTTTCCGTCGGCAAACGGTACATCAAAAGAGCCTATAGTCAACGTGGACTCGAGTGAGGGCTGTCAGTTGTACAACCGATTCGTCTGGACCAATCAAGTTGGACATAATGCTGGCAGCTGTGTCTCTACGATGGGAGGTGATAAATCACGCGTTATATTTTTGTTTTAATAGCTCTGAAAGATTAAAAACCAGTAGCGTCTATGGTCTTGGTGTGTGCCGATCGAAATACGTTTTAGGATATAATAATAGCCTACATCAAACAATGAAAGAAATTATTTTTCTTTCTTAATGTATTTGTATAAATAATTTTTTTTTTATTTTTCATGATTCATGAAGTATTTTTAAAATCTTAAAATATCTAAATGAAATTAGTTATCTCCGCCACTGCTGCTCACACGATTTCGCCGCAAGACTTCTTTATGCTTCTGCAATTGATATTGGAAAAACTATAACAAGCCCAATAACTAATAACTAGGACTATACCTGAGAATTTTATGCTGTTTATGCACTTTTCGATTAGTTCTTAGTGTATACATTCGCGAATGCTCAAATAAAAATAAACACAATATTTTCAATCTGTTTTCTGTCGAAATTCCAAATGAAGGAAAAAAATGTTTGCCATTTTTTTATTGCTCATTAATTCTACTGATAAATCCATGTACACAGAAGCAGATAACGTCGGTTTGCTGTGAAACATCCCAATAGGAGAAGAAAAGAAAAAGCTAATTTTCAGAACCTGGTGAAGTTCATGAGGGATAAAGATGTGGAGCAATATATTAAATTCACTATATGCTGTATGTTGTGAACGGTGGACTGGTAAACACGCACTGACAGTTTTGTGATCAAAATGTTGCAAATCGGCGCAGGCCCATTTTCCATTTGACCTAAGCACTTAGTTCTCAGTTAAAAGTTGGTCAACTTTCTGGTAATAGTTCATATAGACAAATCAATAGAGTTTTTTTCGTGGCAAAAATACTACCAGAAAACCGACTGTGCCATCATACGGAAGACGTTCGGTAGTTATATCCTGTTATGTTTCCTACTCCCAACTGTCATTGCTCAATTTGTTATAAAGATTTAAAAGCATTTTTTCAAATTTTGTTTTTGACTTCTAACTTGAAAACTAATGAAGCAATATCGATACTTGGACGAATTAAAATGCAAAGAAAAAGTGCCCAAGCACGACTCGATCAGATTATTAGTAACAGGGGAGAAACGGAAAAACCGGAAAAAATCTGCGTTTTTTTTTAAATTTCATAACACCGCAATTTTTAAAGTTTTGAAGCAGGATCTCCACGACATAGTAGTGATTGATATGTACTTTATGTGTGGAAAACTCAGGCACTGTTGGATTATTAGTTTTGGCATAATTGCAGTTTGATTTTTTTAATGCACCCTATTGCAGCAGACCGGGAATGCTCAATAGGTGGTCCAATAGTTCTTAAAGATTATGAGAGTTGAAGTATAGTTCTACAAAATGACTATTCTCATTTTGCGTTTAAATGCTGCGAAATAGGTGAGAAATACTTGCAAACATGACCGAAAACCGGCGAGTGCATGAAAGCGGCTCAGGAGTGGGAGTAGAGCAGCAGATTCATAACAGGCGCAGCGAGCTTTCCCGCGACTGCTGCTCTACCCCTACTACTCAGCCGCTTTCACGCACTCGCCCATATTGCAAGTATTTTTCATCTATTTTGCAGCAATTTAACGCAAAATGAGAATATACGTTTTATAATACTATACTTTCACTCTCGAATTCTTCCTGGAAAATTGGAATCGGACCACCTATGACGCATCCAGGTCTGCTGCTTTGAAGTGCATTGAAAAATTCAGATTGCAATTATGCCAAAACTAATGAGCGAGAGCGCCTGAGGTTTCTACACATGAAGAACATATTAATCACTACAATGTCGTGGAAAGCCTGCACTACAACTTGAAAAGTGGCGGAGTTTTGAATAAAAAAAAAGCGGTTTTTTTCCGGTTCTTTAGGTTTTTTTCCGTTTCTAATAATCCGATCGAGTTTTTCCTGGGCTCATTTACTTTGCATTTTTATTATCTACAATTCGTCCATTGAAAGTATCGAGAGTGCTTCATTGGTTTTCAAGTTACAAGTCAAAATCGATAAAAAATAATTGCTTTTAAATGTTCATAACAAATTAAGCAATGACAGTTGGGAGTAGGAAACATAACAGGATATAACTAAGGACCGTCTTTCGTATGATGGCACAGTCATGGTTTCCTGGCAGTATTTTTGTCACAGAATCAATAGATCAGAAAATCTCTATTGATTGGCCAAATAGTTCTTGATTCTTAGTCATAGGCTTAGTTATTAGTAAGGTTGCATAAACCTTCCTCCTCAAGTTTGAAAATGAGTTCACTTATTGCCCCCCCCCCAAAAAAAATTCCTTCCGGTACGTCCCTGGTTACACTTGCTCTTCATCTTTTTTTTAATTTATCAAACAGTCTATTCCTGTTCTATTTTTTCCAGCTACTATTATTTTGTATTGTTGTTAAAAGACTAAACGGGCCATAAACATGACTTTAATGACTTCGACTATTTTGCTTTTATTTCATCTATAAATATCTTCTTCTGATACATTGTGTCCTAGTTCACAGTGATTCATGGGCTTGTTAAGACGTAATAAATTCCAGATAAGTGGAAAATGCGGTTTCGTTAAACTTTCATGGGTAGGTATTTTCCCTTCTTTTTGAGAGGAGTAGAATCCTCATCAAATTGAATGAACGTACACGAAGGCGATATACACTGATATTTACGGCTAAATTCTCATTATTTCTGACATTAATCGGTACCAAACTGAAGATAAATGTTTTCAGTGTACACTGCTGCAGAGCTTGAATGAGTTTGATCGTTTAATAAGGTATCATAACGATTTTTGGACAATCTTCGGTAGATTGATTTGTTTGAAGTCATGAACGGGGTGTTCATAAATCATTCCTCTTGGGGTATTCTTGTTGAAAAGGAAAACCTCTCCATTGAATATTGAATAGAAATATTTTTCTGTGAATTGAAAATTCCACGATGGAAATTACGTTATTCTTGTGAATATCTAACAGGAAACAACTACTTCCCCGGCTAAAGCCATGCTGGACATTGAACTACATCTGACAGACATTTTGAAAAAATCCGAAGTAAAAATTTGATTTTCTATTACAGTCTTAATTAAGAACTCATATGGATGAATGAAATGAAAACAAAGAAAACATTTCCAACCAGAAATCATGTGTAACATTGATGCAAGACTGGCAGCGGATTCACTAAGTCTTCAATACATTTTTGTTTTGTCTATTTCAAGCTACCACGATCATCAATGTTACAAATGATTTCTGATGAGTTGACCTTATTGGAAAACATTTTTCTGTATCGTATTCATCTATATGAGTTCTTAATTGAAACTAGAATAAAAAATCAAATTTTTACTTTTGATTGTTTGAGTTAGTGTCCTTTCAAAATGTCTATCAGATGTAGTTCAATGTCCAGTGTAGCTTTAGCCGGGAAGGAGTTGTTTTCTGTTAGATATTCACAAGATTAAGTTCATTTTTATCGTGGATTCTTCAATTCACAGAAAAATATTTCTATTCAATATTCAATTAAGAATGTTTTCCTTCTCAATCTTCCGTAAATTTTGAAAATACACAGAGAAAAAATAATTTTAAGTTGTTGGAGACTATTTTTAAGTTGTTGTTTACAAATTCGATACCGATCTTGGCAGTTATCTTTGATCAAAAGTTAAACTGGGAATCTCACATACATAATCTTTGTGGTAAATTGAGATCTGCTTGCTATGCCTTGAGGTCATTAAAGGAGCACTACAGTAAAAAAATACTCTTCACTCTGTATTTTGCGAATTTTCACTCTCAAATTCGATATGGCATAATGAATGGGGGACATGGCACTCATTGTTCAAGAATATCAATTTCACAAAAACCCGCGTTGATAATCCTCTGTAATCTTCCCTGGGAAAACTTATGCAGGGAGTTTTATAAAAATAATAAAATTTTAACCGTAGTTGATACTTACATATACGAAATATCGTGCTATGTTCATAAGAATCTTTCATTGTTTAGCTGCAACAGATCGAAGCATAATTATTCCACCAGATTTTAAGAACAATTTACTTCCGGCAAAGCACTCAACCAAGTTTCACCAAAGAAACTTGTACTGCAATGGCTACAATGGCTATAATAATTTACCTGAAGAAATGCAAAGTGCGCCAAATATTATCATTTTCAAAAATAGGCTCAAAGACTTCTTGACCAAAAGAACTTTTACACACTTGACGAATTCTTTTCTTAAAAGGTTGTTGGGACCACTGTATGTCTAGTTGTAAATATTTATATATCTGTGGTTCGTCGGTATTTTATTCATAATTCTTGTATGTTTACTGTGTATACTTTCATTTACTGACGCTCTCGGCAATTTGTTATGAACATCATTGTCATGGTTTTGATAACTTATTATTGATTGAAGTATATTATTATTATTATCATTATTATTGCAGTCGATGCCAGCGCGGAGCAACATTATTAGACAGAAGTTCATATAAAATGGCGTTATGGGAATTTTTCCATGAATTACTGAAATGAAATGTAAAAGGGTTGCGTACGCTAGCCAAAAGGTTAAATAAGTTAGAATAGGGTGAAAATATACAAAATAGACCAGAAAAGCATATTTTTCTCATTTTATTTTGAAAAAGCTCGTTTTCATAAATTTTGGGATTTAATCATATACATTTTTCCTTCGGTATGAGATATTCCGAAAAATCAGTCCCAAGATGATGCGATGAAAACACAAGAACCTCGTTATATCCAAACTGGTAGATAAAGTCAGAACTAGTGGATGAAGTCAACACACTTTGAAGCACCTGACGAATCACAATTAACAAAAAATCAGTTGTAGGAATACAAATACACAAGTAGTGTTTTATTAAATATAATATCGGTGGCCATTGTGACCTTGGGATCCAGAATGACAGGTAAACAGTGCTGCAAGGTAGTTTTTTCAAGATTCTCTCACGCGCCTCTAGTTGGAAATCAGAAAGCTGTCAACGAACGAACGTTTTGTCAGATTCCACTACTGTTCTCTGATTGGCTGCGATTTCAATTCAATGTCAGCAGAAATTCACCATTATCAGAAAGTGGTTCGGCAACTCAGATCTAATAGCTGGCAAACTATTTTCAAGGATTATTTTTCCGACCCAAATATCGACCAATAGAATTGCACCATTCGACGTCACGTGGTACAACCTACATGGTATTATACTGATAATTTTTTGAAAATTTTCTCTGGTAGTTGCTATATATAAAAAACAAAACATGATCCAGTCAAATTAACCACACTTCAAACTGACAGGTTGAATTCAATTGTGACAATTGGAGATTTTGCATGAAAATGAGTCGATTTGGAGTTTGTTCTCTGTCCACCATCGATAAAAAAGTCAAAGGAAATGTTCCCATTAATACGGAGAAGGCAAAAAAACAGTTTGGAACCAATTTACTACTTTTTTGGGACGGAAAAATAATCCCCCGAATACCACACGAGCTTCAAAATTATCTGGCATTTCCCTCAAGGTTCCCTGCAAACAAATAAAGTCGTCAAGTTTTTCAGGAAAAATCACTCGCGCTTCGCGCTCGTGATTTTTTAACCTGAAAAACTTGACTCCTTAATTTGTTTGCAACGAACCTATCGGGAAATACCCGATAATTTTGAAGCTCTTGTGGTATTATAAGTGATAATTTTTTCATATTCACCGGCGTTGATAGATTCGATTGGTTTGGTCACTAATGTTCTCTTTTCTCGATACTCACAGTTTCGTTTTGTCAGATTTTTTATAAACAAATGGCCACAGTCCTACTTTTCCGTCAAAATTCTGCTTTTTAGCAGAATCATACCGAGGTCTGACAACTGCAGCCATGAACATAATTTTAGGTAGATTTCAAAAAAATTTTAACTATTGGAACGAAACTTGACACAATAATACTTTCATCAATACCTCAGCTGAGTTCGAATCGAATCGGCCGGGTAGTTTCAAAATGGCGGCTGTTGAAAGATTGAAAAAAATTCTCAATCCTTCAAGTTCATACCAATCTTTCGATAGAGCTCCGAGTTGCACAAATTTTATCAGGAAAGTTTTTCTCTTAGATGTACACACTCAAATGAAATTTCGCTGTAGATTACCATTCATTGGAATGAATGATTTTTGTTTACCCTGTATGCTCCTTTCATTTGACGTTCATTCGTTCGTTGTCAATCGAATACTATTTGAGTTATCCTCTGGAGTTCAAAGTTAAACTATCATGTTTTTTTTTTCAATTAACATAAAGTTTCATCTCATAGATAATATAAGTAAATGTATCCCCTTAGACAATTTCAGAAAAGAACTCAACATCATAAAACAAATTGCATTTTACAATTGGATATAAAGTTGACCTGATAGATACTATTCTTTCCAACAAAACTCCATTCATAAGCTGTGTGAGAAGTTTTTCATACCACCAAAAACTCTAATGAAAATGACAGACTCATTTCTTCATAAACAATATTGCCTATAAACAAATAATACGTTGGGCAGATTTTCAAAATAATAAAGACAGAATTTTGAAATACGAAAGATCGGGGTAGGTATATATTGGTCAAACTAGTAGAACATGTAGAGATAGGATCCATGAATATCATATAAGATATGTAAAAAAAATCAACATATTCCAATCAACTTTCAGAAGAAAACCCTTATTTCAATGATGATTTTGAAATTTTACATGTAAAAATCGAGGTATCAAACTGGATCAGTTGGAAACAAGAGAATTGATACATTGGAAAATTCAAAATATTTTCCAACGACCAACTTGATTTGAATAATTCACCAATATACAATATTATGAAAAACTGATACTGCCATTCGGAAGAATGGAAGATTTTACATAAAAAAGGTATATAAAGATTTTCTTTGAAAGGAAAACTGTAAGTTGCAGAATTGTTTTTCTAACGCAAGAAAACGTGAGGCAGCGACACTGAAGTGCATCTCTCGAGGAGCACGTAGCCAAGAGCGCGGTTCACTTAATTTGTTATAACTTTTGATCTAATTGATCAAATTAAGCTACCAGAAAATTCAAATGAAAAAGGAAAAAAGTAGCTAACGTGGTGACACCTTTTCAAATGTGAAAAAAAAAATATGAATTGAAATTACGTCAAAGTAGAATTTTCTATAAAAACAATTAAAGATCTGCCATTCTTTAAATTTTCAAGATAAACATCTGAAATATGTACAATTCACTCTCAAAATGACCCTTGAGGAGGTGTGCAAATGGAAAAATCTTAAAATTTTGTTTCAAAAAATACAGTCGTCAATATATTGAATAATTTCAAAAAATTAATGAATGAATTTCTTAGGACATGCTTCAAAAACTCTAGTTCAAAATGAGATATCAAGATTTTTCAATAGCACTTCTTAAGCTTGTAATCTTTACTTCAGGGAGGTTCCATTGGTTTTATTAAAAAAATTAATTAATAATAATATTTCGATAAAAAAAAATAAACAATTGTTTCTTCAAAATCCGTGAAAATTTTTGTTAAATAAACTTTGATAACGTTTATATAAAAGAAATAAGCTCACCTAACCAACATATATTCATATTACAACCTCGAACAAGGTATACGCAGAGTAAAATATTTATTTTATTTTTTAATATAAGTGTAAATTGTATCAAAATCGAAATTATCACGTTTTTCAGTAAATTTACGAAATTTCCATTTTTATAAATGAGTTCCTGCTTAAAATTCTTGTTTAGAATAGAAATAAAAGTTTATCTTTCGATGTACTTCATATTGGATCGAAAATATCATATTTGAATGTTAGAGAGAGCTAGAACAGGAGATAACAGTTGATCGGTAAGTTTAGTGCTCAGCTGACGCTCTACGTATACTAGTGGAGTAATATTAGATTTTAGCTTTTAGAAGTTGGGGGATGGTGGTAACTTTTTACTGCACATTAGTGATGATGTTGGAGACAACATTTAAAAAGTTACCAACCGTAAATGTTGCTCAAATAATTATTTATCAATAAGTATTTTGAATATTAAAAAAAATCAATAACTAATGGTGCCACTCGCAGAAATGAAAAATTTTACATGAAAAAGGTAAATAAAATTTTTCTTCAAAATAAAACTGTAGCTTCAGAATTTTTTTGCTAACGTGCTAAATTTGTTATAACTTTTGATCTAATTGATCAAATTAAGCTAACAAAAATTTAACTGAAAGAAGAAAAATGCAGCTTACGAGAAGTCATATTTTTAAACGTGATAAAATATGTATGGAATATATGAAATTACTTCAAAGCAGAATTCTGTTTAAAATCAATTAAAGATCTTAATTTTTTTTTAGGAAAAACATCTGAAATTTTTACAGATTACCCTCAAAATGACAAATAAAAAAATCAATTTAAAAAAACACTTCATTTTGAAAAATACAAAGCTCAAAATATTGAATTATTTCAAAAAATTACAAATTTGAATTTTGAGGCCATGCTTCAGAGACAAAAACTCTAGTTTAAAAGTTATATTAACGAAATTTGTTAAGTGGAGGCCACATTTTTCAACCGAATGAAACAAAAATACTTCCCATCAATACCACGGCTATTTTCGAAAATGGTTCAATAGTTCCAAAATGGCAGTTGTTGAAAGATTTAAAATAATTCGCAATATTTCCATACCCAATATCGGCAAACTATAAGTCTTTTCGATAGAGCTTCATTAGCTCCACAACTTTTACCCGATTTTTTTTTCTCCGAGATGTTCACATAAATAAAAAATAGCTGTAAATTTTCATTCATGAAATCTACATTTACATCTGGTCACGCCATCGTTTTTTCAATGTTATATTCTTGTTCAGCGATCTCAAAAACCTCTATAGCAACAATTTGGGTAAAATTACTTTGAAATTCATTGTTATCTCAAATTTGCCTAACAAAATTGTTTTTCATTGTTTAAACAATTAATAAACAATCAGCGCACAAATATGATATTATAACTTTTTTCTGTAAGTCATTTCTAAGTAATATCAGAACAGCGCACAAATATAAGTTTATAACTTTTTTCTGCAAGTCATTTCTAAGTAATATCAGAAGGTTTTAGGTAGTAAATCCATGATTTTAAGCTATTTGTACTCCACTAATCATTATAATTATTTGATGTTTGGGAGATTATTGTCGGTACGTATCTCGATACATACAATTACAGATAATGATCTCAGGTAGTATGTAACTATTTGTCAGTGTATTATTTGATTTATTGTACACTCACCTGAAGAAGCTCCTGTGTTAGCGAAACATGTTGTAATTTGAATAAAAATAATGTGGAAATCTAATCGTGGGTGTTGTGTGTGATGTGATCAAAATTACTATGGATTTTCATCCAAGTAACGGCCGAGTCAATCGAAAACCTATACAAGCATGATAAATAAATTATTTTTATCGTTATGAAATATTCAAAACTCATCAACTCCTTCAAATTTCAATAATCAAAGGATTTTAAAGAAATGTTCACCATAATTTGAGACAGGTTGTATTATTTTCCCCTTTCCCATCCCAGGAAGGGAAGCTCGTTCCTATCAGAAATTTTTTGCGATTTTTCTCGAAAATGTCGTTTCTTCTTTCACGCTGTAGAGAAAGTTGTTTATACAAGCCGACATTTCAAAAGATAATAACAGCTTTTGGGCTCTTCAGTAGCCGGGTGAGTAATTAATATATAATGGAAAACGAACACAACTAACCCAATTACCTCTAAAATTACTTTCTTTGAAGACACGATGACATGAACTTAATTGGTTAATGTGTTTGTCTGATGTTTTCCCAACAGATATATTGTCCCGACGCGACGCTGCAAATCGATTTATTTGTGAAGAACGAAAAATTTGCATTTCAAATTTAAATATACTATGCTTAGTTCGAGCATGTTGAAGAAGGGCATACCACAAATGATGGGTTTTCAAATGGAAGGGACAAAAGTGTGATCATTTGTGAAATTTTGCATTTTTTGCAGGAAGAATATCAGTTGAGGAACAGCTGAAGTAGCGAGCCAAAAGACTGCTTTTTACACACGCTTCATTAGCTTCACCTGTATGTATTTTTTTCGAGTTGTCACGTCTTACGAAATATTTACCGTCAATCCTAACTAAAAAGTGTAAAATAAAAAAATAAATAAATAATGACTTTAGATTATTACCGTCTCATAATCCTAACTAGAAATTGTAAAATAAAAAAAGTTCATTTAAAAAATCAAAAAACTCGACTGCGTAAAAAGTGTAGGTACTTTAAGAAAGATGGAAAAAATTTAAGAGGTTAACTATTAAACTTAATACTGTAAAAAATCTCACGTAGTCGGAGGCATCTTCTTTAATTTAACAATATTATTGCCTCCGACTGCGTGAGATTGTTTACAGTATCAAATTTAATAGTTAACCTCTTAAAATATAATTTTTGGTCATCTTGTTTCCACCTTTTTTAAAGTACTTACCGACTTAAAAAAAAAACATTCATTTTCTGAATTTTGGCGTTTAAGATTTCCTCATCTGAGTTTTTTCAAATTTTTAAAGGTTCCCACAAATCCATAAAAAAAGCTTCTTCGGTGTATTAGTATGATATTTCGATGCTTGGTTTCCATTTTTTGATGTTGATCATTTTGAGGATCCATTTCTGAATAACGTTCAAATTTTCCTACGATACCATATACATCTAATAACTTTTTCAACTAACTGAATCATGGAAATAGTCTTCTGATTGTCTGTTGAGTTGAGGAAGAAATTGTCTAATGCTTTATTTGAAAATATAAACAGGGTGTACATAAAGTCAAATGTGGAATCATCTGCGAGTGAACGAAAAACATCAGTCACTACCATCGTACGTCAAAGATTACTTTTTGAGAGATATTTACGTTGAAAGAGAAAACATTCCCAATTGAATATTGAATAGGAAGATTTTTCTAAGAACTGAAAAATCTACATGAAAACTTTTTTTTTCAACATGAATTTTCTGGTATTTCGAGAAGGACGATGAGATAAGAACAATATGCATATCATTTTCAAAAAGTACAATCGTCACAACCCAAAGATTGTCCCGGAAGAGTCTGCTGAAGTTTTGTGTCTTTTTCAACTTTTATAAGGATCACTTGTTTGTGATATCACCCATTTTCACGAGTTCTACATCCGGTTGAAAAAAGTATCAATTTTGAGAACACTCTGTGTATAGCAATTCCAAAATCGATCGAACCTTCAACCCGGGATAATTTCAGAAACAACCGCCCTCTATTTCCATTGGCTTCATGACTTGGCTCGTCATGTTTTTGAAGAAATATATTTTCTCTCACATATGTTTTGACTCGTGTCATGAATAAACGTCACCATTTCGGATTTGACTCGACTGAAAGCTTATCGGCCGATTCTGGTAGAACACAATTTCCACTGAATTTGGAAAATAGTTTCATGAAAAATATCATGTCGGATGAACACAGTATTTGGGGAACCCAAACTCTCAGAGATAGTGTCATCAAGAAAATCAACGAGTGTATAAATGAATACCAAACGAATATGACGGAAACCACCGTCGAGTTGGAGAATAAAATTTTCCAGAAATCTGACAACAAAATTGAATACCTGGGGTACGTATCAAGATTGTTTTCACTATTGCGCACGAGCAAGAACAACAATGAAAATCGTGGTGTAGTAGAAAACATCACTGAAAAGGTAACAAATCGAAGAGCTCCAAAATTAGTTGAAATCATGTCGTTGGAAGAGTTTGCGGAAATCAATGGATTGAGAGGAAAAAATGTGCACAATTTTCTAATGGACAATGCCATGGATGGTTTGCATGAGTAAAGGGTATTTCGATAAATTGGGGAGTGATGTTTTGAGCTACGTTACTTTCGGGAAATAAAATACCTATGAAATATGCCTGGAAAGTTTTCGTGTCATAAAAGCAAATAAATAATCTGAATTATTAGACACTTCTATTATTCAGGAGTGATATATGCACTAATACGAAATTTAATAACATTGTTTGAGAATACATAGGATAGTTAGTCAATCTTATGAGATTTCGATTGAATTCGAAAGGAGGCGACATCTAATTTTTCGTATTTGATAATTATGTTCTCTAGTTCTTCATTGTTGGCATATTTTCTTATTGTGTATTTTGAGTCTTCACATGATTCATTGTTAAACTGGTTCGTTTATTTAATACCGTCATTATTCGTTAATCACTTCAAACGTACAGATACCTTGACCATTCAATATTCGATCGCACTGCACTAAATCAGAATTCAGCTTGACTTCGCTTTTATGAATTTTTCTGTTTGTCTGTTCGTGCGACCCGCTTATATAGCACGGCCAAATCCTTCAGAAGAATGGGGATCTCTCGACTGTTTTCTTAGAAATATTGAGACCATTTTGTCATCGAAGTTCCCAGATAGCCTGGTTGACGAATCTAGGTCAACGGTCGTAAACAACACAGGGCTGGACTACTCGCATTTCCGTAACACTGCCCCCCCTCTAATTTTGATCGTCCCGATCAAAAATCATGGTTTCAGCCTTCATCTTAGTTTTAGGGCTGCGCTTGTTTCTGTAAACCATGTCAGTGATTCTCTTCTTTACCTCGTACGGTCCTTCCCCATACGGCGTTGATTTGAGGTATACACCTTTCTTCCGCCGTGGGTTGTACAGCCAAACCTGGTAACCTTATTTGAATCCTCCTGAATTAGATCTCAAATCGCTACTAGCTTGCATCCTGTCACTTGCCAGTATCACCCTCACCGAGCTGTTCCGTGGAATTCCAACAGGCTGTCCCTCCATTTATTTCCATGTCGTGTACTTCTACCTCTTGGGTGCTTGGTGATCCAAACACCAAGGCACAGGGCAATCGAAGGACTATTCCGAAAATGATGCTAGCCAGGATGAGCTTGGTTGAGTTATGGACGGCTGCTCTGTATGCCATCAGAAATAGTACGAGGTGTCTGTCCCAGTCCTTTTGATGTTTTTCCACTACCTTGGACAGATTATCTTCCATAGTTCGATTGAATCTTTCAACCATACCTATCTGACTGGGGGTGAAGCGCCGTGGTTCTGGTCTTGTTGATACATATTAGCTCGCAAACCTTCTTAAATAACTTCGATTCGAAATTCCTTCCTTGGTCGGGATGTAGCTCCATTGATAGTCCGAATCTTGAGAACATGTTGTCCACCAATGACCTGGCTACTATGGATGCTTCCTGGTCTGGAATAGCATAGACTTCCACCCATTTTTTTAAATGGCAACGAAGATGTATTTATTGCCATCATCCGTCACAGGAAAGGGTCCAGCTACATCAATGGCAATGCATTCGAATGAGGCGCCTACGTTATATTTCTTCATCTCACCCTTGGTCCTTGTCTTGGGACCTTCAGTGGTGCCACACTCTGGAGATCTTCTGCACCAGCTTTCTTCATCGTCTCGACGTTGAACCCAGTAAAACCTCTGCCTGATCGTGTCCAAAGTTTAATTGACCCCCAGATGTCCTCCTGATTTTCCTTCGTGAATTTTCTTCGAGACTTCACCTATCCTCTTCCTGTGCAAAGCTATTGGGAAATGATGACCACCCATTAGCTGACTTCCATACCCGGTTGATTGTTCCATTTGCCACAACCAAGGAATCCCATTGTGTCCACATTGCCTTAAAGATGGGATCTCTCTCCGGAATATATCTCCAGGAGGGTCTGCCAGTTCCGTTCTCTTTCCAATGTAGGAAGTCCCCAATGATTGGATCGGTTTCCTCGTCATATCTCATGTGTGCAGTAGTCCAGTCGTCTTCGTTGTTATGATGCCGACAACTCTTTCGCGGGACTTTGTTCTCTGACTCTGCTCGGATGCTCTAGGATGCGATCTTCCAGACAAGACATCTACCTCGGCGTGGATAGAGGGGAATGGCAATATGTGCAATTGCCTCCCTCCCTGTCGCACGATCAAACCATTTTTTTATTCAATTTTAAAATTTTGAAATCGACATTAGGATATCACTATAGGTACTAGAGTCGTTATTAACGCATCACTACTACAATAAAAAAAGGTTATTTGCATAGAGTCCTCGCCACCACAAATTATGTGTTTTGTTTTCTATGACAGACGGACAGACAGAGAGCTGTTTGTTGCCTGCCAACAGTCAACCAACACGAACGATTTTTTTTGATTTTGTCGAGTGTTGTCGTTGCATGTATCCCATTAACCATGACAGAAAACCGCCTTCTCGGCCTTGCCCTTATGCACATCCATAGACATATTTCTATTGATACCGAGAATGTTATTGAATATTTGCAAAGAGATTAGAGTTTGATATTCAAGTGAAGAGTAAAATTAATATATCTAGCTACCCACATTACTTCAAATTAATTTTTTTTTCTAATGTCTACATCCATGCGTTTTTATTTCATATTTCTGAAGACAAAGCACTATTCAAATTCATTTTTGGGCAGCAACTGCACTTTTGGTTTCTATATTTTTTAGAGGTTATCACACAAAAAATGCTTCCCCTCTCCCTGAACGAAATCCTGGATCCGCGCCTGCATCTGCATTAGTATTTGGTCGTTCTAGATGATGTTCGGTATCAGCGTGATGTTGATTAGTCTTTTCCCTGATGAGCAGATTATCAATAATTCATCTAACTCTTTTGACTCGGATGACCTTAGGAGCTTTGCTTTCACTAGCCCGCGTTCTTTTCGTTGTATTGGCCAACCCAGTTCTGCACAAAAGCCCACTAGATGGTCCGGTCCTTGTCGGTGTGTAGGAATTGGTGGGTGTCCTCCAAGGTGATGATGAAGCCTCTATCTGGAACTTTGAGTGTCAAACCACGTCTCATCCAGATAAACAATATATCTCCCACCTCCCCTATATTTAAGGATTGTGATTAAATATTCTCTCCTTCGTCTTCTCAAACGGACCGATTCCATAATTTTTTTCTTTTCAAACCCGTTTTGTAAAATGCATTTTTCATTTTCTCACAGCAACACTTTATTCATCTTTTTTTAATCTTTGCATTAAAGTTCTTAATTTGTTCCCTATACATGGCCCCTATTTTTCGACGAATTATATCCACATCACCACACGTCCAGTTTCTTGAAGTACCAGTTTTTCCTTTTTCTTCTCTTTACTATAGGCTTATTCACTACACACCACACTGTCTTTACTGGCCTGCGTGTTGAGGCGCAGGTACACCAGATTTTGATAATCCACGTTCACGAAGGGTGGTATAAATAGAACTTTTTTCATTTTCGTGACTATCGGCTCACTGTATATATTGACAACGTTAGAATCTTTGAATGACTTCTAAAATCGAGATTTGACTATTAATACAGCTGTACACATCAATGATTTGGAAAATAATTACAGTTTCTAATAGTAATCACGGAATTAATATAGATTAGAACAAATAATAGTTTAATTTTTTTAAAAACGCTTTTATAAATAAACCAAATGAAAAGTAGAAAATAAATAATAGTTCAAAAACCTAAAAAAACGCTTTTAATAAAAAACCGAACTAATAAATAAATAAATAATAATTAAAAAAAACTAAAAAACATGCTTTTATAGAAAACCAAACTAAAAAAATGGAAAATATTTTAATAAATTTGAATTAAGAATAGTCTAAAGAAACTTAATAAATATAAATTAATAATAATGTAAATAAGAAAAAAATCTGTTGTATTTGAAAAAAAGCGTGGGGTGCTTACTAAATTTAAAAATTTATTTACATTATTATTAATTTATATTTATCAAATTTTTTTACACTATTCTTAATTCAAATTTATTAAAATTAATTTTTTATTTTTTTAGTTTGTTTTTCTATAAAAGCATGTTTTTTAGTTTTTTTAAACTATTATTTATTTATTTTTCAGTTCGGTTTTTTATAAAAAGCGTGTTTTTTACCTATTGCTATGTAGTCGATTGCAAAAAAGTACCAACAATAGTACGTGTAAATTTTATACATTTCCAACGACATCACATAAGCTGCAGCAAAGAGATAAGTGTTCTGCTATTTCACAATATTTCATTCTCTAATTCGGGGACGTGAGGTTTTTATTCGATAAATATTCCAGGATGTTTTCCGTTTTTCATTTGATCGCCTAGAAGTGGACAAAAGTATAAGCAAGTTCCGTGGGACGGTGTTGAGCCAGTGATAAAAAGCAAATAACGACTTAAGGTGTGACTTCAGAAACGCCGGGACGATGTTGTGAACTGATCAGCCTTATGAACAGGGGACAGATATACTTTTTATATTTTTCCGAATAGTCTATCATACACTAGCATTCTATCAGGATAAAGAAGTACCTTGCAGAGGATTTGTGTTTTAATTTTCACGAACTGGTTTCGGAGCAATGGGCCTCACATGTGAACTAATGTTAAATGTAATGCACTTTAAGTACTAAGAGTGAACATCGTTACTTTTACTGTATAAGCAATACGCAATATTTTGTTGACAATTATACGTGTCAGGGAGTGTTTGAACGTGTTACGTCCTTTTCTGATTATTATATTATTTGAGAATTCTATTAAATAGTTTTGCGTTGAATCTGATATTATTCAGTGGTTTCTCGTCAGGTTAAAGCTAGCCAGGGTTATATGGGTACTTTTTTTAACTTGTTAAACTACTTGGCGCCCTCACTTTTTTATGTTCTCAAGACCTTATGAACCTGCGACTTTAATAAACTAACGAGCAAGCACATTACTTGCCGTACCTAAGAGTACACATAAGTAGCATTACATTGTGATATTCAAAATATCTATAACTTGACATGCATAACCTCCAAATGCGGTGAACTTTCGTATCAATACACATATTTTCATCATTTACTTACTTTTTTTTGACAGAAAAAAACTTCGATTCATCTGGAACTGTAGTGAGTACAAAATTGTTACATCTTGGTAGATTATTTAGAAATTGTTAAAAAATTGAAAATGTTCACAGTGAGTATTGGAAATAAACCAGAAAAACTTCGTAGAGGGCATCACCATTCTTGCTCACAGCGAATAGGTGAAGTTATGAGGTATCCTATAAGGATTCCAAAAATGATATAATATGGGGGTGTTCCATTTGAAATGCATTCGATACAAGCGGCAACACTGTATTTTTAATTTGAATTTGAATTTGAATTTGAATTTGAATTTGAATTTGAATTTGAATTTGAATTTGAATTTTGAATTTGAATTTTGAATTTTGAATTTTGAATTTTGAATTTTGAATTTTGAATTTTGAATTTTGAATTTTGAATTTTGAATTTTGAATTTTGAATTTTGAATTTTGAATTTTGAATTTTGAATTTTGAATTTTGAATTTTGAATTTTGAATTTTGAATTTTGAATTTGAATTTTATTGAATTGAAATTACATTACATGGTGAAAATCAGATAACATACATGCATATACATACCCATCTATTAGTTATATATTATTATATGTTATATCCTTCCATATCTTAGATACTGACCTAAGTGCTTGATGTACTTGTTTTGTTTTGCATCTAGGATTGCCGGAATAGTATTTTGGTATTTTGTGTGAATACTTGGTGTGAATGGCTGGAAATTTGTATCTATTTTACCATTATATAGTCATGCACTAGTTCACATTTTTATAGGACCCCCACAAGATCCTGGGGGTCGAGAGTTAGAGGTTGTGAGCTGGATTGTTTTTTTTTTCCCAGAATAATTTCATTAGGTTTGTGTAATGTGTGGTAATGTAGTTTTTAATTTCATATTTGAATTGACTAAGAGATCTTTTTACTTTTATGTTCCTAGGCAGTGAATTGTATAATTTGGGACCGAAGTAGCTAAGTGTTCTTTGTGTATGTGATTTTTTGAAGATAGGGAGAGGCATATTTAGGTTTTCTGTTAATCTAGTGTTTTGTAGTCGTCTATATATGATATCTGTGGGCTTGTTTTTATAGACCTATATTAGGCTGTTGTAAATGAGTAAGCTTCTTACATTGGAAAGTTTCGTTCCTTTGTACATTTGTTCAGTAGAGAACCATTTTTTCCTATGAAAAATTATTTTTATAATAGTATTTTGCATCGCTTGAAGGTTTTTAAGGTCGTTGTCGAAGAGTCCACCCCAAACAGTAATGCCGTATCTAATGATCGAATCTGCCAGAGAGTTATATATTATTATAAGGTTGTTTCGGGTAAGTATTTCTCTTACATTGTATAATTTATGGGTGAGTTGTCTTAGACGTTTGACGACATGACCAACGTGTTCATCCGATCTCATATGTTGGTCAAGTATAATTCCAAGATATTTTAGTTTTGATTCCTTTTCTATGGTTGAGCAAGTGCATAGATTATTATTCTGTGGGCAGTTCATTTTGTGAATTTTCAGTGTTTTTTGATTCGGTTGATCATTACTTAAGAGTGTGAAACATATAAATTTTGTTTTGAGAATATTTAGGTTTAGTAGATTATAGTTTAGCCATATTTGAATATCTTTCAACCCAATTTCTGCAGTTTGGTATGTTTCTTGCCATGACTTCCCTAAAAATATAATTGCGGTATCATCTGCATATGAAATGAGATGATCGATGGAGTTTATACTGCCAATACTATTTATAGACTAGGAACAGTATCGGACCCAGTATTGTGCCTTGTGGAACTCCGACGGTTATTTTTTGGGGTTCGCTGGTATATTTGTCTATTTTTACTTTCTGATATCTGCAAGATAGATAGTTCTGCAATAATATAATGAACATATTTTAGACGGATAGAGCATGTTTAATTATCCACGCCCACAAATTTTCGAAATGATCTGTTGTTTCGTTCTCCAGATACTTCTAATGTTCCATACATCGTGAAACAATCGTGAGATAATCTACGTATTTTTAAATCCGTACCTGGAACATAATGGAACATAATTTTACACCCCTTACCCCTTTTTTAGTAGAAATGTATACATGGGTGGGTACACATAAATAAAATTGAAATACGTGCTAATACCCATATTTAATTTTGATACTAATACATCAGATAAGGGGGTGCACACAAAATTGACATAATCGCTATTACTTATCTAATTTGGAAATGAAATATGTGTTATTTATATACTGTATAATCTATAATTTTAAATCATCATTATCAACTGATGTTTGCAAATGAAAGAAATGAGTATTTCCGAAAGCTCAAATAAAAAAAGTCTACTGATTTCAATCAGCATGATACCCATAACATTTGGATGATCTTGACAAGACTTAGACATAAGGATTAACTGAGAATGTGAAAAAAGCATAGCAATAACAAAACTAACAGAACAATAAAAAAATTACTTAACAGAAAAAAATAACAAAATAACTTATTTGAAGCACTCTTCTCTTGCCTTTTTTTCGGCAAAATGTTTAATCAACCCGTCTAAAGGAATACAATCCATAAGGTCACTTTCTATGGACATATAATTGCTAAATTGTCTCTCTTGTGCTATAGTTGATCGTTAAAAAGTTTTTATTAATTTTAATTTTGAAAAAGGCCTTTTTTCCGATGCTACAGATACTGGTAGCGTTAAAAAAATTGTAGTTTTGGATTTTTGTTGCGAGCGATCGAGCTAGGTGTGATGTACTAAAATCTTTTGAAGATGCGGATGCATCCATTACTTCTGAAAGAGCATCATAAACCGCATCAATGTGATATCTCAAAGGTTTTATAGCGTCTATTCTACTGGACCAGCGTGTATCAGATAGTGGTTTAAAAGTAAGATCTGTAAGGCACGTTTTCAAAATTGACCATTTTTTGGTTGACACGGAGAAAAACACATATCTCTTGAACAATATCAAAGAATCCGGACACCTCAAAAGAAATTTTAGCAGCATCGTTAATAACTTAATTCAATGAGTGCGCCGAGCAAGCAACAAAAAATGCTCGCGGGCTTATATTTAAGATTCGTGTTTGTAATCCACGGTGTATTCCACGCATGTTTGCTCCACTATCATATCCTTGTCCTCGCAAATCATATATACTTAAATTAAATTCTACTAATAAATCTGTCACATAGTTATACAAGCCAGCACCAGTAGAATCAACTATAGGGTAAAATAAAATGAAATGTTCTTGTATTTTAATTTTTTTCGTCAACTCCTTTAATAAAACAAACCTCAAAACTACACTTGGTTGTTCCGTATGACCCACATCCGGTGTACAGTCGAGGATTATAGAGTAATATTTATGTTTTCTTACTAGATCTAAAATAGTAGTTCTTACTTTTGAGCCGATTGAATTTATCAATTCATTTTGAATTTTATCGCCTAAATAGTTTGTCATACCGCTACCGCTGCCGCTGCTTCGATTTTTATGTGTACGTCGAACATGTTGCTACATTACAGAATCAAAGTTGGTGAACGATTCTATTAATGTTGAGAAGTTTCCGTTAATATTTCCATATAATTTGTTAGATCTACCACGTAAAGCTGAACATTGACGACATAAAAATGCATTGCTGAAATTATTTTTTCAATGACACGATACCAGTATTTTTTTTCTACGTGCAATGAACGTAATTGACTTTCATCCATAGTAACTCCCTTAGATAACATATTTGATAAGTTTAACCAAGATCCGATTTTTTTTTTATAGGAGTCACTCTTTTCTTGTCTGTTTAGCACTAGTGATGAATGTTTCCAATTAGAACTTCCTTCCTTATTAGACAAGTTGGTCAAAGACTTACCAAAAAGTTTGCAACAGAAACAGTAAACCGCATCTCTTGTTGTTGAGTAAATCAGCCACTCCCTTTTAACTTTCTCTCCATTGGTGAGGTAACGATGAAAACATCTGGCAGAAAACTTTCGGCCTTGTGAGTTTACTGGATAGATCCAATTCGTAATTTGATGGGGTCCTTATTCCGTTAAAAATCTTGCATCTGCGGATGTAATTATTTCGGGCCACTCTCCAGGGTCATCAGATATCACGATGGAGTTAGAAAATAGTAATGTTGCCGCTGCTAGACGGTTTTCAGTATGATGTTCCTGGTACTATTTATTTTATTACAATCAGAAACAAATGAGGAACTTGGGGATGAGGAACAACTAGGGCTAGCATCGTCGGTATTTTCAAGTTCAGGAAGAACACTTATTTCTGACGGTTTCAAATATTTCTTCAAAGAATCAGCTAATTTTTCCTTCTCTTCCATTTTCTGCCGTCTTTGTTGGCGGAACTGATGACCTGACAATCGTTTTCTTTTTTTGCCCTTTTCCTTAAAATAGAAAATGTCATATTGTTAGAAATCTTATTTACGTTTTGGAAAAAAAAAACATTGAATATCTCGAAAACGATGAGTTTTGATATAGGATATGTTACATGTGATCTATTTGAAAAAAAATTGTTTTACATCTGTCTTTACCAACAAATTGGATTACATTTTCTGAATATCCTGTATATTATTTGTTGAAAATAAATATGTATTAGTATGTATCACAGAGACCTAAAATTACCTAAAAATACTTTACAATTAGTACTTGGTAGTTCCAAGGTTGAATTATTAGCCATATTGCTAATGGCCTTTTATGGGAACAAAATTTTAAATGTCAAATATCTCAAAAACTACTGAGTTTTGATATAGAACATGTTTCAGAAATTTTAATTAGAAGTAAGCGTAGAATAGTAAAAATATGCCGTTTTTAGTTTTAGTTACACTACTTTTTTACACTGAAATATTCACCTCACTACCTAACTATCTAATCAACTGATCTGATTCGCAGAACAAATTAGAATGACCCATTCTATAGTCCATCCGATATCAATTGCAGAAGCTGTTTCTATAGGGAGCAAATAAAAACTCACTTCGCTAACACGAGCGTATATGCGAAGAAACGTAACGAAAAATAATCTGTACTACTTGTATACAGTCTCCGTCGGCACAAAGAACCCGCTGGTCAACGTGGACTTGAGTGACTGCTGTCTGTTTTACAACCGATTCGTCTGGGCCAATCAAGTCGGACATCACTGCTTGCAGGTGTGTCTATACGATGGGAGGTCATAAATCACGCGTTATATTTGTGTTTTAATAGCTCTGAAAGATTGAAAACCAGTAGCGTCTGTGGTCTTGGTGTGTGCCGATCGAAATATGTTTTAGGATATTCTAGTTTTGTAGGATATTCTAGTTTTTTTTTCTTAATGTATTGTAAAATAAAATCTTTTTTTATTTTTTTTCATTTTTCATTATTTATGAAGTATTTTTAAAATCTTAAAATATCTAAATAAAATGAGTTATCTCTGCCACTGCTGCTCACAGGATTTCGCCTCAAGACTTTTTTATGCTTCTGCAATTGATATTGGGAAAACTATACAAAATCCAGACATATTTATATTAATTTTCATTTTTTGCGGCTTCCGACAGACGACTTTCAAGACTTTCTCGAATAAAAAAAGCAATAAAAACAATAAAAACATTTTCTATAGTTACCCTCTTTGGTTTTGATATTTACCGTTACCGCTAAGCCACCTGTGAGTACCGAAAAAGAATCACGCATTAAACATGAATTGGAGCCGACGCACGGCATTAGAAAGAAGAGTTCGTTAGTACGGTTTATTCAGCCGAATTGCCACCCTTAGATTTTGCCGCCACATAGTTGGCGCGCCCCTGACCTGGAATCTTCAACTCGGTAACTTCGTTCTATTCAATTTCACACGTCGGACAATGGCCATAATGAGGGTATGGGATAACCATTTATAATGAGTCTTAATAGAAAAAGTTCTCATATTTTCCCGACATAATAGGAATATTAGGTTTTTTTAAGAATGTTTGTAGCCACAGATTATTTCAAATCTGATTTCAGGAAATCTTTCTCATTCAATCAAAAAATTAATCAGCTCCGCTACTAATGCACCCCACTGGAAATGAAATTAGTATTCAGAACTCCGGTTTTCAGCGCTAACTCAGATGGACGCTGATACGTTTCTGCAGCTGCACTGCAGACACAATCACAGAGTGTGTTAATTCCGGCGCTTTGACGTCACGCGGTGCTCCCGTTACGTCACGACTCATCTCCGGAGCATTCTCGTCAAAAATTTCAATGCATTGCCTCGAGAAATTCTCCGGGCTACAAGGAGGGTTGGGAATCATTATTTCGGAATGCTTGATATGGATGGTTCAGGCCAGACCGGAGGCAGGCATAACAGGAGTGCATAGGTTGAAACGGGTACTGAATTTCAATTAGCCTAGGATAACAAACATTACTCACAGTGTTATGGTCATGGGAACAGAAACATATTTTCAGAGTTGGACAGGCTAGTGCGCAAAGTTGGATCTGAGGGGTGGACAAAAGGGAGAAATGGAGCAGACACCACGGGTGGGGTGGTAGATTAGAATCCCTTATTTCCAGTTAGATAGATTCATTGGACAACTTTACATTTACATGTTTGCTGCAAGTCATTCGTCTTGGTTTTGACTGAGGAAGTTGTAAATACTCAAGTACAGAATAGAGTTATATGTATTGTTATGATGCGTTGATGAGGTCGTTTTTTATTTTATTTTATATTTGTTCATTTACTTTCCACAATCAGACATCGTAACAAAATATTTAGATTTGTTTTGTGTTTTGCTATTCTTTGTTTTGTTTTACTTTGTTTTACTAATATTATACTATTTTCAAAAGTCTTTAAGCTAGTTCCCTTTTTCAAGATTTTTTTAATATGTATTGATAAATAAATACCCATATAAATATTTAATATCTCCGGTCATGTACTTTACCTCCTTTCTTTTACCTTATTTCCTTCACCGCAGCTAACTCAATCGGTATGGAATCTCAGAAGTTGGTTCTACTGTGGATCCCTCTTGATGTCAATTTCAGAAATTAGCAATTTTTGGTCGACCAAACATTGAAAATAATGCAGATATTCATCAAATTAATAATTTCCTTTATTCAGGAAAAGCTTATTACTACCTAGTCTGCGATAAATAAACCAATTAGTGCATCAGGTCGAGTATATACAGAAAAAGTGAAATTATGGAATAATAAAGTGAAATTTTAACCTGGTTTTGTAGGTTAGGTGTTCTTTATAGTGGTTCGTGAAAATTCTACCTATCAAATTCTTAAAAGTTTGTTTTTACTTGCACTGTGGTGACTTTATGGTTTAACAAATACTTCTTGTACCAAATCGTTCAGTGTTTCGTATTCTCTCCCGTTCCTGGAAACTGCTGCTGCTCTTGTCGACTGGGACTTCTCCTCATTTGTAAATGTCCAACGGAGCAAAGGTAATGTTATCTCTGCATTTGTGATTTCTTTATCTGGTATTGTTCTTCATATTTTTCTAATGTTCTCTTGGCTAGTAACTGATTTTCTATTCCAAATTGTTTGATTTCTCCAAATTTAAATTTCAACGTGGTTCTTCCAAAATTATTTTTTTCTCAACTCCTCAACTTCCTCTCCCTTGATACCAACACATTTTGTTTTCTTTCTCGAACTTTTGCACGCACCTTTTGTACCACTTTTTATTAATTTCACCTTTTTGACAGTTTTTATTTACAAAACATTTCTAACTACCTTATAAACTATACACAAAACATGTAAAAATCATTCTTTTGACGTTTCTGCTTTTCTATATTTTCAAATTTCCCAATTTTGCATCAATATCTTTCCTGGTATCTCATTGGCTGTTGTTTTCCAATTTCATATACAGGATGTTCGAAATTTTGATATTTTGTTATCTGCTTGTGATCAAAATATTTTCGTAAATTTTTTATTTCTAAAATTTTAAAATTATGCCAACTGCTTGTAATGTTGAAAACATGTTTATTTCAAACATAGGTATCGATTAATATTAACAAGGTTTCAGAAAAACGGTAGAATCTTCAGAAAAACTGCAAAATAACATAGCACAGATTACTAAATACGAACATTTTTTTATTTATGGGTTTTTTCTTTATTTATATTATATTTCAACTCTTCAAACATTTAACGTGCTTCTAAACATAACAATATATATATATATATATATATATATATATATATTCTTTATATTTTTAACACAATTAAAAACAACATCACACTTAAAAATCGAACAGGTTACCATGAAAACTAAAAACAATTTGATGTTAGACATTGCTCTTCAACACGCTCCCTCAGTAATGACATCTAAAAATTGTTAAGTTAATTGATTGAATTGGCTTTTGCCCAAAGCTTTGTCAATAAATCAGCGACATTTTCTCCCGTTGAAATGTAATTAATGTCCACATTGTTTTCAATAATTCGTTCTCTAACATAGTGAAAGTGAACATCAATATGTTTGCTTCTAGAGTGCAGAATTTGATTCGATGAAATATGAATAGGTTATCACACCGCAAAAGACAATGAAGATGTTTTTTCAGTTCATTCAATAATTAGGACATCCACATCAACTGCCTATACAAAGAGAAAGTGCCATATATTCGGCTACAGTAGTAAAAACGGCAACACTTCATTGCTTTTTTGACGTCCATGTTCCACCCGCATTTCCGTAAAAACCAATGGGTTAACCTGCAGCAAAGTGAAATGTCATCGATTTTGACAAAATTTTCACAGATGCTTCAGAGCACGATAATGAAAGTAGATCCATCGAAATTTTTCCGCGGAAACGGTTATTTTCGGAATTATGGCCCTTGAAAGATTCAGAAAGGTCTATTTTCAATCATAATAGGCCTTTTCATTTAGATGATTTTTTAAGGCGCATGCGCTTGTTTTGAGACCCAAAGTCAAATTGGCTATTGGGAAAGTGAATAGCCATTGGTTAGTTTTGAAATAACAATGTGAGATTGGCTTAGTTCAAATTTAGCGGTATTTTCACATTATGTCAACAGTCAACTTCATGACAAATGCACCTGCATACATTGGCGTTCGTAACTTTCTTTGTAGGTTAAGCACTTATTACCTATTTTATACCGCCAAAAACATTTCATTCGTAGATAAAATAATGTACACGAATATTTTCTAATGGTGAGTTTTCTTCTCCGTATAAATTCAAGTCAACTATCCATAGGAAAACTCGGAAATATTTTATTTCCTTTAAAAAAAAATCCGCTGTGAACGCCGTTGGGTCTGACAGGTAAACAAAGTCAGTCATTTGTCATCTAAATGAAAAACCCTATTGAACTTCCGCATTCGATCCAGACTGAAAATTATAAGATATGATAAGAACATCAAACATATAATCAATATCTATGTTACCTTAAAAAATCAGCATACCTCAATTTCCCTCTTATTTATGGCGATCTTTGAAATATCGGGAAAATCAATTTGTACATTGATACTTCTGTCTTGTGGGCCAATTTCAAAACTATTCAGTTTCCTTTAGAGATTTAATGAAAGGACTATATAGGCCTTTTCATTCAGATGATTTTTTAAGGCGCATGCGCTCGTTTTGAGACCCAAAGTTTGATTGGCTATTGGGAAAGTGAATAGTCATTGGTTAGTTTTGAAATAACAATTTGAGATTGGCTTAGTTCAAAATTAGCGGTATTTTCACATTATGTCAACAGTCAACTTCATGACAAATGCACCTGCATACATTGGCGTTCGTAACTTTCTTTGTAGGTTAACTACTTATTATCTATTATATACCGTCAAAAACCTTTCATTCGTAGATAAAATAATGTACTTGAATATTTTCTAATGGTGAGTTTTCTCCTCCATGTAAATTCAAGTAAACTATCCATAAAAAAACTCGGAAATATTTTATTTCCTCTAAAAAAAAACATTCGCCGTCAATGCCGTTGGGTCTGACGAAGTTGGTCATTTGTCATCTAAATGAAAAAGCCTATTCCCACTTACTTGGGACGGCTTAATTTCTTTATTTTTTCAGCAACACACTGTATTGAACCCTCAATTTATATTCGATCCTTCTTCAATGCAATTCATAACATTTTTTTTTCGGGTTTAGGATATTGTAGTTCATATTCGGAAAATTAAAAATCGTTTGACATTTCACGTTATACATCTCATCTGTCAAAAAGAGAACTATAATCTATGCATCGGTTTCCTACATTGTTGCCAATTATTCAATTCTTGTTAAACTTTCATATATCCGGTAAGAGCACTCCAGCTCTCCGAAAATAGCTGAAAGACTTTCTTACGAGTTTTTGCCTCCTGGACACGAATCCGGAAGATTCGCGGCGCTCTCGTACACTTTCTATTTAGAGAGCTTTTTTATATCCAGAACAGAAGTTTTGCAAGCACGTTTTCTCGCGTAAAAATCACTCACTTCTTTTTACAATGTAAAAACATCCTCGATTTTGGTGACAGCGAAATGTCCCTAAACTTCATTTTTACCATTACTTACACATTTGCTGAAATGTCTGCTCCCATTGAAACCCAATTCAACGTATCTGCATTTCGCGACTGACTGTCACTATTGTGCCCAAGTAATTATTCGTAAAAAACGGGAAAAACGAAGCGAAGCGTGTTCTGAAAAAGTTGATTGGCTGGCCATCAACTTAGATAGCAAGGTTAGCCAAGTTAGGTTAGGTTGTATTCCTTTCTCATACAGAAAGACAATGAATGGATTTTAACCCTGCAGTGGTAGCGCCCATATTTCATACAATTTTGGTAGCGCCGGGTCTAATAGACCCGACATTGATATCATATGTAGATTCTTAAAATCCAATGCTATAGACCTGATTCTTTTATATAACTTCATTTATGTTCATTCTTCATATGTCCCCATGATTTCGTTATTCAAATTGAGTTTTGTATTCATTTAGAAATAAAATTTGTCCACCCCTGATTTTTATGCTCACAAACCTCCCCTTTTTCTGTCGAAGATTTATTTGAAAAAATGAAACGGAATCAGGTCAAATTCTATTGGAGAAGTGTTTGAATTATATTTGAATATACTGAAGAAAAATAAAATTATCAATTGGAACACTTTTCATAGTAAATATTCACATGTTTGAGACAGAAAAATGTGGCACTTCTTACAATAGTACTTCGATTTATTATCATTTTTACATTCGACAAATCTTTTTTCTTACCTTGGGGTACTTCAGGTAATTCGTCTATATTTGCTGTTTCCCTGCGTCTTTTTTTGACATCGTTGGACACGTTTTCAGCTCTTGATCTCCTTTTCAGATGTTCATCTAATAAAGATAGGGCAATAGTTTTCAAACACTTTCTGCATTTTAAGTGTGAATCAGGATTATTACTACTATATTGTAACGAACCTAGGCCGGACCTGTCGCCTCACGCGTTGCCATCGACAACGATGAGATCATCCCCGGAGATATTCGAGAACCATCCAGTCGCTCTGCCACGGAAAACAACGGTCAATATTGGAAACAATTGGAACATGCCGGTCGCCAACTGCCAGAATTCGAAACATCGAGAATGCTGTATCGGAGATAAATAGGCAACCCTCAAGTGGAGTCAAACAGTCTGAACGAGCCCATACGATCGAGCTATACAGTGGCGTAGTTAGTAATATAAATTAAGTTGTATATTTAAGTGTTAAATAAATTAGTAAAACCAAGTTAAGTTTATTTACGTTACAATTGGTGTCGGAAGTGAGATTTTGAAAATAAACAAGTGATCGTGGAGTGGATAGTCAGAAAAATAAATTGATAGACCTTTTGTACGCCCAAAATAGACAGTGGCCCGGTTTTCCGAAGTGGACAATTGTGCGTGGAATATAAACTGATACACTGTTCGCGTGAAACAGAAAATAGACAGTGGCCCGGTTTTCGCGAAGTGGACAATTGTGCGTGGGAATATAAACTGATACACTCTTCGCGTGAAACAGACAATAGACTGGTGGCCCGTGGAAAAGAATTCGCGAAGTGAATTTTAACAAACTGATAAACTTTTTCGTGTGAAACAGACTGATACCTCGTCAAAGACAAAATGTGTTCAAGAAAAGTGCGCCTTGCGGACTTGAAGGTAGGGAATTGAAACAGGAATTGGAGAAAAGGGAACTGGAAACAACGGGTAAAAGCAAAGTACTCCAGGAAAGACTTGCAGAAGGACTTATACAAGAAGGTGAGGACCCGAAACATTTTTATTCGAAGTTCCCGGAGGTGATTTGAGTTTGGTAATGAATAAGCTCGAAGAAACTACTAAATCCGTGAAAGAAGAACTGCAACAAAATTCGAGGACTTTGGAAGAAAATTCTAGAAATCTGGAAGAGAAGCTTCAAGAAAATTCTAGAAATCTGGAAGAGAAGCTTCAAGAAAATTCTATAAATCTGGAAGAGAAGCTTCAAGAAAATTCTAGAAATCTGGAAGAAGCTTCAAGAAAATTCTATAAATCTGGAAGAGAAGTTCAAGAAAATTAGAAATCTGGAAGAGAAGCTTCAAGAAAATTCAGAAACTGGAAGATAAGCTCCTTGAAAACACAGAAGGCCTAAAAAAGAACTCTGTGGTGTGGCGAATCGTCTAGAAAAAAGAATAGGAACCGTCGAGGCAGAGATGGACAAGATGGAGGAAATAATCAGTGATGAAATCAAAGACGGAATCGAGGCAGAAATGGACAAAATAAAGGAAACGACCAGTAAGCTGGAAAAACGAATTGATAGTGCGCCCTCCACAAAGATGGTTAACAAAAATGCAATGCTGGACTTGAGTTTGAACTTGGATAAAGTTCAAGAGGGTATACAAGATGTCAAGGTCATTTCTGAAATAGGGAAGCTTTCCATGAAGCCGCCTCAATCCGACGGAAAAACTCCATGGGAAAATTACCGCCGACAGTTTGAAGCAGCAGCCAAAGCAAATGGATGGAATGCAGGGGAAAGAGCTGTAGCACTAACACTAGCATTACGTGGAGAAGCGACGAATATTCTACAAACTCTTACCGCCCAAGAACAGGAGGACTATGATCAGCTGATTAAACATCTAGAATTACGATATGGGCAGGCGCATTTGGAACACGTATACCACTCCCAACTGAAAAATCGCTGCCAGAAATCGGGCGAATCCTTACAAGAATTCGAAGCTGATATTGCACGCTTGGTTCGTCTCGCATATCCAGCCATACCGGAAAATGTAATGGAGCGATTAGCGGTTCAGGCATTCTTGGATGGACTCCGTGACCCAGAAACCAGACAAGCGTTGATATTAGCTCGTCCAACACATCTCGTAGACGCACTGGCACGCGCTTTGGAATTCGAAGCAGCAAAACAATGCTGCGAAAGCCAAAATAAAGTTCGAACGATTGAGGAAGACTCACAGGAGCCTGCTAACTTGGAAGCTGCCATAAGAAAAGTGATTAAGGAAGTGTTGCCTGAGAAAAGACAGATAAGATGCTGGAATTGTGGCAAAATTGGACATGTGCGTAGCAAATGTCCAACATTCATCGACTCCGATGCAGGAAAACTAAAGAAGGTCGACGAGAAGGGGCAATCGTCGGCATGTGTCCGGCAAGCCCCGGTTAACAACGCATATGTCGCTATCCTTCAACGACAGAACAAAGGTGTCTTCGTAGACGGTCTCATCAATAACGAGCCTTGCACCATGCTGCTAGATACAGGTGCGACTAGGACAATTCTCGGGCCTTCCTTTGCCAGAACACCGGAACGGATTGAACCGACAACTTGGAAGCTACGCACAGCAACCCACTGTATATGGCGAGCTACCGATTGAAATAATTTTGGGCAGCACTAAAGTGAAACATCAGGCACTTGTAGCGGACATCGAAGACGATGCAATCATCGGAATGGACATCATGAATTCCAGAGGGTTTGAATTGGATTTCAAAGATGGCGTCCTACGTGTCAACGGAGAAGAGCTGGTGCTTCATGGGAGAAGTGAGGAGTTGGTCCGTGTGCTGTTGGCTGAAGATGTAAGCGTACCTGAGAGGGCTGAAACCATTCTGGAGGCTCGCCTGGACGGGAGTGCGAGCAGTGGAGACGTGGTGATGTTCGAGCCCAAACTTCATGATTGGAAGGATTGCACCTTGTTGCGTGCTGACAAATTTGTGCCGGTAAGGGTCATGAATGTCAATTATTTCCCAGTGACCTTGAAGAAAGGAACAATTTTGGGGCACTGCTCGTCAGTTTCATCTGTGATCCGGGGCGTACGAGGTACGATTAGCCAACCCAACAACTTGCCCACAGAACTAGAAAAATTAGTTGCCATCTCTTCCAAAGACATAAAACCAGCTCAACAGCCCAAACTAAGAGATTTAGTCAAAAAGTACCAAGACATCTTCGATACCGGACAAGGAAAAGGGGGTCGAACTAATGTGGTCCAGCACAAGATTGATACTGGGGGTGCCCGACCGATCCGGCAATCAGCAAGAAGACTTCCTCTTGCCAAGAAGGAAGAGGCTGACAAAATAGTCAGCGATATGGGAAAAGAAGGGTTATCGAACCATCTGACAGTCCCTGGTCCTCCAGTCGTACTGGTGAAGAAAAGGATGGATCGACACGCTTTTGTGTGAGACTATCGCCAACTTAATAATGTCACGAAGAAGGACAGTTACCCTCTCCCGAGAATAGATGACACCCTAGACACGTTGGCTGGTTCCACGATTTCTCGACCCTTGATCTGAAGAGTGGATATTGGCAAGTAGAACTGGCTCAGGAAGATCGAGAAAAGACTGCTTTTACCATCGGCTCAGGATTGTGGCAGTTCACCGTTATGCCATTCGGGCTCTGTAATGCTTCCGCCACATTCGGAAGATTGATGGAGACAGTGCTGAAGGGACTCTCATGGAACACGTGTCTAGTGTATCTCGACGACATAATTGTGGTCGGCAGATCGTTCGAGGACCACGTGAAAAACTTGGAGGAAGCATTCCTGCGACTGAGGGACTCGGATTGAAGCTGAGCCCTAAAATGCCATCTGTTCCAAAAGAAGTACGATACCTCGGCCACGTTGTCTCTGGGGAAGGGTAGCAGTGGACGACCAGAAGATCAAGCTGTTAAGGATTGGCCCATCCCAAAGACATTCACCAACTTCGAAGTTTCCTTGGTTTATGCACATACTATCGCCGATATGTGCTGGGATTCGCAACATCGCTAAACCACTGACCAAGCTCACGGAAGCCAAACAAAGTTCCAGTGGTCCGAAGAATGTCAAGACTCATTCAGGAAGCTGAAAGGAGCTTTGATCAACGCACCTATACTGAGCTATCCCCTACCCAAAGGGAAATTCATTTTGGATACGGACGCCAGCAACGTGGGACTTGGAGCTGTCCTATCTCAGATCCAGGAGGGACAGGAGAAGGTCATTGGTTATTTCAGCAAGACGCTTAGCAAACCAGAGCGCAATTACTGTGTCACCAGGCGAGAGATGTTAGCTGTTGTAAAGGGAGTGGAACACTTCTACAAGTACGTGTATGGAAGAAGATTCCTGTTGAGAACTGACCATGCAGCGCTCAAATGGCTCTTACAGTTCAAAAATCCTGAGGGTCAAGTAGCACGTTGGATCGAGAGACTCCAAGAATTCGATTTCGAGATCGAACATCGAGCCGAAACTAGCCATAAGAATGCAGATGCCTTGTCGCGAAGACCATGTCCAGATGATTGCTCACATTGCCGACGAGCAGAGAGAAAAGCAACACTTTGTAGAACCGCGGCAATGGATGACAACTGGAATGACAGCAAGATCCAGAAAGACCAAGAGAGAGACCCCGACCTTGGCTTAGTCGTCAGCTGGAAGGAGGGCAATCGAAGACCATCATGGCAGGAAGTCGCAGGTTACTCGCCGGCTGTTAAGTCCTATTGGGCACAATGGAACTCTCTTATTCTGGACAATGGGATCCTGAAACGTGTGTTGGAGGACGATATTGGTGGGGAAGACAGACGCCAAATAATTGTTCCCAGGAACAGAAGAGAGGAAGTGCTGCGGGAAACCCATGATGGAGTCGCCGGAGGACATCTGGGAGTGACGAAGCCCTGCAGAAAGTGAGGCAACGGTTTTACTGGGCCAATTGTCAAGCTGACGTCCAGGACTGGTGCAGAAAGTGCGCTGTATGCGCTGCTAGCAATGGACCTCGAATACGACCCAAGGCCCCGATGCGTCAGTACAACGTAGGCAGCCCGTTCGAGAGAATCGCCATTGACATCGCCGGCCCGTTTCCCGTATCCGACCACGGGAATAAATACATCCTTGTGGCAATGGACTACTTCAGTAAGTGGGCGGAAGCCTATGCCCTGCCCAACCAGGAAGCCATCACCGTCGCCGACGTCTTGGTGAAAGAATGGATATGTCGATTCGGTATTCCAATGGAGCTGCACTCGGATCAAGGCAGAAATTTCGAATCCAACCTTTTCCAAGAAATATGTCTACTGCTGAACATCCGCAAGACAAGAACCACGGCCCTACATCCGCAGTCAGATGGAATGGTGGAACGGATGAACAGGACGATCAACCGCCACTTGTCCAAGGTTGTCTCTGACCATCAAAGAGACTGGGACCAGTATCTTCATTTGTTGCTGATGGCCTATCGATCCGCCGTACACGAGTCAACCGGTCAAACTCCTGCTAGTATTATAATGGGCCGAGAACTGCGACTGCCTTGTGACCTGAAGTTTGGGATACCGCCAGGACAAGACACTGCGGGAGAGGACTACGTCAGCAAACTTCGGCAGAGAATGGACGACATCCACGAACGAGTCCGGTTGAACATCCAGAGTGCCAGCGATAAAATGAAGAAGACCTATGACATCAAGGCCGACGCTGGAGGATTTCAGGTTGATGACCTGGTTTGGCTGTACAACCCCAAACGTCGTCGTGGACTATCACCAAAGTTGCGGAACTCGTGGGAAGGCCCGTATAAAATCGTGAAAAGGATAAACGACCTTGTGTACCGAATCCATAAGCCACCCCGAGGGAAACCAAGGGTCGTCCATTTCAACAGGTTGGCCCCTTACGCTGGAAACCATGACCAAGTTCGCACCCTCAAGCCACCGGAGGATGATATGACGTTCGAGAAGTTTATGTCCTTGTATTCAAACGGGCAGAAAGTTCTACATGGGGTTACTAGAGAGGAGTCACGAGACCTTTTCGAGGTGCCTGCTGACTACGCACTAGCGCACTGTGTGGCAGAAGATCTTCGAATGTCCAGGGGCATCGCCGTAGTGTTCTCCAAGGAATTTGGTCAACTCCAAACACTGCGGGAGCAGAATCCAGAAGTTGGTGGGGTGCTACAGTTGAAGAAAGGCCAGAGAAACATCTACTACCTAGTTACCAAGAGGCATTCCCAAGATAAACCGTCCTATGAAGATGTCTGGAAGAGTCTCACCAAACTAAGAGATACTATGGTGGACCAGAACCTGGTGGATCTAGCAATTCCAAAATTATCCTGTGGTATTGATGGGTTGGACTGGATAGTCATAAGAAGTATGCTGGAGGCGATATTCAGATCCAGCAGGGTCAAGATTTTGGTTTGCTGTAACCCTCTTCCACGACCGATCATGAAGACCGTGGAGTGTTACTTCCATCGAACTTCACGGTGCAGATATGGGGAGTCATGCAGATATCGTCAAACTCCAAGGATGAAATTTCGGGACGAAATGTCTTTAAGAAGGGGGCAATGTAACGAACCTAGGCCGGACCTGTCGCCTCACGCGTTGCCATCGACAACGATGAGATCATCCCCGGAGATATTCGAGAACCATTCAGTCGCTCTGCCACGGAAAACAACGGTCAATATTGGAAACAATTGGAACATGCCGGTCGCCAACTGCCAGAATTCGAAACATCGAGAATGCTGTATCGGAGATAAATAGGCAACCCTCAAGTGGAGTCAAACAGTCTGAACGAGCCCATACGATCGAGCTATACAGTGGCGTAGTTAGTAATATAAATTAAGTTGTATATTTAAGTGTTAAATAAATTAGTAAAACCAAGTTAAGTTTATTTACGTTACAATATATTACCTGGGCATTTATTCCCCCAACATTTAGAATGGAATAGAATATCACCATCGGCCATCTTCTGATATTACGTGCTACATTATATCTGGAACACAGTTGGCCTACTGTATCGACTCCACCGTTTGTTGAATTATAATATGTAATAATTTCGGGTTTGTTCCCATTGCCAGTTGAATGGTCGATATTATCGTCATGATGTAAACTAGAAGCAAGTAAAATATTTTTGTTTGCTTTCGGGACATAGGACACCAAAGTCATGTTTTTCTGAAAACCAAACATACTTGAAGTTACAGGTCTGACCTTGGTATTTTTGAATTCCAAGGGGGGTCCACGTCTGTTTTTTCTTATCTAGCAACATATGTTAGATTATGATTTTTTAGAAGACTTTTTATTAGAGGAAATGTTGTGAACCAATTATCGCAGGTAAGATTTCTTGCCATTCCAGATATGGGAGATATCAGACGTTCGACTAAACTTTGTGCATCGGTCTTTACATTATATGGTCCAGCAGGTTGTTGACCAACATACACCTCTAGATTTTTGCTATAAAACATCTTCGAATCCACTAATGCGAATATTTTCAATCCATATTTATTTGGCTTTTTTGGCAAGTATTGTCTGAATCCACATCTCCCTCTGAAGGCCTCTGATTTTTCATCAATTGTCACACAATTTCCAACTGTATAATGTTTCTTACAATTATTGACAAATGTATTGAAAACATATCTTTTTGGAGCCAGTTTATCTTGTAATTTTCTAACATCTCGGGTGTTCCAATCAACAAATCTCAGCATTCTAAGGAGAAAACGAAATCTACCCATAGACATTGTCGACCAAAACATTGTGGGACAGAAAAAGTTGTGTCCCACATTTCTTCAAGATTTAATCTGGCACCCTTCAAACATCCTGCTAGATATAAAAGTCCCAGAAGAGCTTTAATTTCAATTTTATCTGTGGGTCGTGCTGATCTCTCTCATTCATAGTTCGGGGCCATTTTTTCAATATACTTATTAGTACATTCAACTATGGTCTCTAGAATTACTTCGGAAAAAAAATTCCCAACCTCTATAGGAGATTTTGGCCATTTTGCAGCTTTGTAACACCAAAACAATTCCCAACACTCTATAGGAGATTTTGACCATTTTGCAGCTTGTGTAACAACAAAATTATATTTTCTATACGAGTTTTCTCTTTTTTGTATTGTAATGAGTGTTTCCATCAAACTGTTCCATCTGGAGCTTTGAAACAAGATAACCGATTTCTTGTGAATGCGAGAGTATTTTCTTTATCAGAATCAGAAGAAGATGCATCTTGTTCTGTATCAGACGCTTCGGATTGTACTTCCACATTATCTTCTTCATCTGAATCTTGTGAATCCATTTCAATGTCATCATCAGACGAAACTCCTTCAAACAAACGCAGAAGTCTTTTTTGTTCAGCCTCGTAATTTATCATCTATAATGGAGAACGAATGGTAAAACAAAAAGTACTACTCACATACACTGGAAGTCTCAAAATAATAAAAGAACAGAAAAGTACTTACAATTGAAATTATCACACTTTTGGTAGCTCCGGGTTTCTTGGACCCGAATGAATCATTTACGAGAAATTCAAAAGCCGTATAACCTTCCACTGGCGACGATGAGTTACTACTACCCAAGTAAGGAAGATAGGTGGAATATGAAATTAAAATATTGTAGCACCTCCGAAGGTCAAGTGATTGAAGTGCTGTTCGGGTCTGAGAGACCCGCCGCTACCACTGCAGGGTTAAGAGCGGACCGAGATACACCGAAGAATGCCCCTAAACTTCATTTTTACCATTACCTATAACACATTTGCTGAAATGTCTGCTCCCATTGAAACCTAATTCAGTGTACTTGCATCTCGCCACTGACTGTCACTATTGTGCCCAAATAATAATTCGTAAAAAACGAAATAAATCACCACTACCAATGTGCCCGCGAGCGATGTGAAGCGTGTTTTGAAAAAGTTGATTGGATGGCCATCAACAGGGATAGCAAGGTTAGCCGAGTTAGGTTAGGTTGTGTTCCTTTCTTCTACGTAAGACATTGACAGGATTTGGCAATATTTTATGTGAAATTGTGCTGAAAATGAGTGATTTGGTGATAAAAAGAATTTGATGTTAGACTCTGCTCTCCAACAATGCGTACTATAAAAATAATAATAATAATGATAATATAAAAAAATTAAAAAACACAAACATAAATATTAATATTAAAAATACAATTGAAATTATTAAAACTATATAACATCGTTTACAAACAAAACAGATTAAAAGTGGAAAACATTCTCTGCATAAAAGTAGTAACAAGTATATGCCTACTATTGTATCAACCCTGGCAAGGTGACAAGAATTACATTAATGAGAAATCTGAGTTAAGATATTCCTCAGTGTTATAAAAACAGTTTTTCATCAAAAATGATCATATTTTAAGTTCAAACGATTTGTGGTTGAGTGATTTAATAACTTCAGGTATATGATTGTATATTCAGGGAGTTTTTCTGAGACTTTGACAATCTGTAACGAGGTTGAATGGGCAGCTCAGCATTTCTTGTATGATAATGGTGAACATCCAGATGTTTAGAGAATATGATATGTTTTATGGATTTCAAGAACAGTGTGGAAGATGAAAAGAGAAGGTAAAGGTATAATTCTTCAAAAAGTGGTTTACAGTGGGCTGGACACACTTATTTGGTGACGTGAAATTGCTGGTGACATAAAACAAAAATAACACTGGCCCCAGAACAGATCCTCGAGGAACACCATCTAAAACATTTCTAACACCAGACAATGCATCTTTTACATAAACCGCCTGGGTTTTATCTGTCAAATCTGGTTTTAATAATTCCAGAGGAAATCCTCTCACTCCATAGTGATTCAGTTGTGGAAGGCCTTGGGAAGGTCATACAGTGTGATTGACACAAGATCCCCTCTCTCAAGGGCATCAACAATGCAACTCACGACTTTCAATAAAACATCAATTGTGGACTGATAATCGCTGAAAAAGTTCTTCAGGATGATATCCAGAATTTTAACCAGAACCGGAATTATTGAAATAGGACGATAAATTTTTAATCGGTACATCTGATATATCTTGTTCTTTTATCTTTTTGTTGAGTTGGTGATATATTATTTATCAGCTAGTTTTTGGCTTGTTTTCTGATTCCGACATGTAATTATTATAAGCTGTTTTTTTTAACTTTATTCAACTGAATTCTGTAGTATTTCCGATAAGCTCTGTAGGCAGCGTAACTTTCTGCAGTTCTTGTACAGTCATAAATAGTTTTTATACTGGAGAGGTTTTCTCTGATTTCACGCAAATATTCATTAAACCATCTGACTGGAGGTTTCATTTGCCCATGGACTTTTTTCTTCAGAAAATATTTTTTTTCGTGGTCTATTAAAATATCTAGAAAGTTTTTGGCATAATCATAATGTCACAATTTTCTATGTTGGGTTTATTCCAAGAAATATTATCCAATGAGGATTTCAGCTATATATTTTTTTCATTTATTTGCTTCCGCCATACTGTAGTAAATGGCTTACGAAATTCAGCATTTAGGATCATGAATTGTCCGTAGTGGTCAGATAAACATGGCTCCACCACTCCCGTTTCAAAAAAATTGTTTTCGAGATTTGTCAAGATGTTGTCTATGCAGGATGAAGAGTAAGTTGAGACACGTGTAGCTTCATATATGGTTATGTTCATATTGAAACTATTGATCATACAGGTAAGTTCGTCACGTTCAGTGGATTTGATCTAAAATTTACGTTGAAATCACCGCAAACAATAGTTATAGTTCAAATCATACTGTTTTGAGTAGCACCTCTGTTTTTGAGTATTTTTTTATATTTATATATTTCTCATAAAAAGATATCATTTCTTCTACCAACAGATCTCTTTACTCGGTCCCTTACTTTTTACCATATCATTTTGATCTATACTTCGAAAATTACTTACATCACTAATCAAGCGACACCCAGCCTTGTTTCTCTTTTCAATTCCAGAATATTGGCATTGCAGAACTTCTTATTAATCATGATCTATAAACTATTTTCGACATTTATTCAGCCCATAAGCTGAAACTCAACATTAAGGAATCTGCAATGATATTAGGGCAAAACTTCCAAGTTTGTGGCTCGATCCCGAACTCCGTTTCATTAAACATGTTAATCACCTGATTCAATCTAATTACAAAGTTCGCAGACAATAATTATGTCCAAATAGGGATTTAGTCTTCAAGGTTTTATACTGCGACACTAGGTATACATGGTAATCTGATTCATTTCGTCTGCAACTCGTTCAGAATAGCTGTTTACGCTTTCACTTTGATGTTCGCAAGTTTGACATACATCCTCTGTAATTAGGGAATCAGGCTGGCAAAAAACAAGAAAAAATCAGTACTTCACACCTTTTCACCAATACGGTAATGCACAGATCAGTGAGTTTCTACATGTGCGGGCAGATGTCTGGATTTTATTGTACTTGTTGATATGTTCATGTATCACAAGTCTCTTAAATTAATTAGTTGGAATAATTTCCTTAGAAAAAAACATGGTTCTTGAAATGTTTACTGTATTTCTTATCGCCGAGCGGTTGCGGAACCAAATTCCCTTCAAAAGAGTTGTGCTGGCGTGGAAAAATAAGATTTGTTAAAGAATCACCAAAATAATTTCCTTACCGAAAATTCTAACTTTGAGGACCATGGACCATCGCTAGACTGGAAGAACTCTGGATACTAGATACGGGGCTAGTGGCTTAGTGGTACGAGCGTTAGTCTTCTGCCCAATGTTTCCACCCGACGAAGCGGGTTCGACTCCCAGCACAGCCGGTGAACATTTTTTTAAAGCCCCAAGAGTGGTTTCGGATCCCACTATAAAAGGAAAGGCCCCAGTGATCTTAACTCGTACAAGTTTTCATTAACTTCTGAGGGTTGGTAAAACAACTGAGGAAGCGGTTAAACACAATTTTACAAAAACAATTTTAACTTGGCACTATCACTGATTCTAAACTTTAACGCATTAGTGCATAGCATCCGATAAACCGGGTCTGCGCATTTGAGGTTTTGACAACGCTGCAAACATAACTTCCGAAATAAAACTCATTTTGTGGTGTTTATACATGGTTTCTTTCCACGACATAATCGTTCGTTTTACCGAAAAAAAATATTGGTTTTTGTGCAATAATTTATTGGCAATGGACCCGTCACAGTACAATGTTTGTCGTGGTGGGTGAGTACAAATGTATACCGGGTGATTCTTTTTTATTATTGAAGATAGAAAAACGAAATTTGGGGTTTGTGTATAATAGTTCAATTTACATTTTTTGACATATTTACTTTCGATTTTTAAATGAGACATCCTATATATTTTTACTTATTTCGATCGAGAATGACATTCTAAATTCAACAACACCTCACTTGTCAATATTTGACAAATAAAGTCATTTTTATTCCAATTTTTATTTTTCGATCTAGAATGCCATGGATCGTGTAAATCGCTTCATTCTTGATCAAGTTACATGGGAAAAATACGACTTTGAGGCTTGATGATGACTTCACAGTAAGATTCAATTTCGCGGACTGTGTTAAAAACGCGAAATACTTTCTTCGCGTGCGATTGCACGAAATAGTTATTTGTATACCAAGACCGCGAAATACCTTTTTAGCGTACCGAAAGAAAAGTTATCGCCGAGGCCGCTTGCGGCCGAGGCAGCATAATCTTGAGGTCGCTGAAAACTTTCGTGGTCATGGCATACACACTATTTTTCGTGCAATCGTCAAAATTATTAAACTAGATAATCGCAAATAAATATATTATTGCTTCAAAATCGACAGCAGTTCAAAATAATTAACAAAGTCACAGCGTTGCTATGGAAATGATATGGTTGAATATATACAAACCATTTTGACAGTTCTTCGACAAAAAGCAAATATGTCTGATGCTGATAGTGATATTTTAGAATCTTGCACTCCTCCAGAGCATATTGTAAACTTGGAGCCTTCCGTTTCAATACCTGAAAATTCTAAACGGCAGTACGAAAAATGTTACAGCAGTTTAAAGATTGGTGTTTCTAACAGAATGTTAAATAATCCTTGTCATTGTCGTATTTTAGAAATGTCAAATTTGGAAGTGACGTTTGGTTTGGCGGCCGTTCGCGGACTGTGTTGAGAACGCGAAATACTCACTTTGCGTGCGATTGCACGAAAAAATCATTATATTATTGTCAGCAAAGCATTAAAGCTTCGACACAATGACCAGTAAATGGTATAGAACAATACCACTATCTATAGAAGAGGCATGGTAATAGTTTACAGACTATAGCATGCAAACTATGGTCTGTAAACTATTAACATGCCTCTTCTATAGAGAATGGCATTGTTCTATCCCATTTACTGGTCAATAAGTGTCAAGGCTATAATGCTTTGCTACCTATAATATAATAATTTTTAAGTTGGTATTCCTTCACAATGTAAGTATTCACAACCACCACACTACCAATTTTGACATATGTATTTATATATATATATATATATATATATATATATATATATATATATATTGTTATGTTTAGAAGTACGTTAAATGTTTAAAGAGTGGAAATAAGAATAATAAATAAAGAAAAAACCCATAAATGAAAAATGTTCGTATTTAGTAATCTGTGCTGTTATTTTGCAGTTTTTCTGAGGATTCTACCTGTTTTCTGCAACCTCATATAATATTAATCGATACCTATGTTTGAAATAAACATGTTCAAAATTCCAAGCAAATGGAATAATTTTAAAATTTTTAGACATCAAAATTTGCGAATATATTTGTCAGCGAAATAGCAAAATAATCATAACAGAGATAACAATGAAGCGGAGCTGAATTGCAAAAATAAGAATTAGAAGCAAATGTAAATTTTATAAAATAAAAAAGTTGACATTTTAGAATTTTGCATTGACATTTTTGTTTAAGTGTTGAGAAAATGGATTTGAGAGATGGTAAAAAGGTTGGTTTGGAAGAAGGTGCAGAAGGTAGAGAGAGGGGTGAACAGGAACAAGGAGAGAGTAGTAATGTCAGAGGGAGTGAAATAAAAAGTGAAAGAACAGAAATGGAGAGTCAGTTTCAGAAAATATGGCTTCCATGGCAGAAAAAATAATGAAAATTCAGCAAGTATGAAAGATGAAATGAAAGAAATGAAAAATGAAATGAAAGTAAACTCAGAAAAAATGGAAAGAATGAATGAAAACTCAGTAAGTATGAAAAATTAAATGAAAGAGCAAATAGAAAGAATGAATGATGGAATGAGAGAAAGTATGGAAAGAATGGAGGGAAGGATGGAAAAAAATGGAAATATGAAGAATGAAATGAAAGAAAGTTTGAAAAATGGAATAAAAGAGTTTGAATTTTTGGAAGGACCAAGATAAAAATATATCCTGAAAAATCATCAATTTATATTAGAAAAACAGTTATTTGTCAAGACAACATGGGAAATGATATAAAGAACAATAGCAGATAAAAAGATCCCAGATGCAGAGTTAAACTTACTTTTTCATTGGGGATTTACCAGTACTAGGCGAAGTCCCAGACGACAAAAGGAGCAGCAGTTTCCAGGAACAGGAGAAAAAACCGAAATACTGAACATTCTCGTTACAAGAAGTCCCAGGTATTTTTTGAAACCATAAAAGTTACCACAGTGCAATTAAAAACAAAACTTCTAAAGAATTTTGATAGAAATTTCACGAATAACTTAAAGAACACATAACCTACAAACTAGGTTAAATTTCACTATCATTATCACATAACTTCACATTTCGTATATATTTGCTATGAAGGCTAATAAGGTAATAGATAGTAAGTCTTCCTGAATAAAGGAAATTATTATTTTGATGAATTTCTGCATTATTTTCAATGTTTGAGCAACAATGAATAGCCATTTTCTGAAATTTATTTCAAGAACGACTAGAGGGCTCCACAGTAGAACCGACTTCTGAGATTCCATAGGCGTACCGATTGAATTAGCTGAGGTGAAGGAAATGAGGTGAAAGGGTAAATGGAAAGAAGGTAAAATGCATAGCCGGAGATATTACATATTTATATGGGTATTCATTTGTCATTATATTAAATTAAATTCAAAAGGGAACTAGTTTTTGAAAATAGTAAAAAAAATTTGTAAAAAACAGAAATATTAGTAAAACAAAAAAATTATATATAGTTCTTATGATGTCTGGTTGTGGAAAGTAAATAACAATATAAAATAAAATAAAAACGAACCGCACTCGAATAATCATAACAATTGGCCAAGCGGAGCGAAATAACAAAAAGGGCGAAATACTGATAATGTAATGAGTATCACTGATAACACAACGTTTGCCAATATCAACAATTGTTATTATTATAACAATATATATATATATATATATATATATATATATATAAAAATTATTATGTAATGATGAATTTTTTAAAAATATAAATTGTAATATTTTTGCCCCACGTTTTGGGTGCCAATTGTTATGTTTTGATGAATTGAAAAATCTAAATTGTTTTTATATACTAAGATAGCTAATTATTTTTGGTATTCTTTGTGAACCAAACTGATATGATATAGATAGATATTTTTGCCCTGTATAATAATTTGTATGTGGTAATAATAATTGCCAACGAACGTCACTGTTCTCTCGTCACGTAGCTGACAATTGTTATTCCTTTTCTCACCACAGCTAGCACAGTTGGTACGCCCTCATCTCAGATAGCCGGTTCAAAGCAATTTAGCCACTACTTGATATGTCAAACTCAAGTTATTCAATGGTCTTTGGTATGTTTGTTGATCATTGTGAAAGAACAAACAACAAAATATCAAAAAGCAATTATCTCCTTTATTCAGGAAGACTTAAAATACCTGGCCTACGAGAAATAACTTATACTAGGGTGAATCAAACAAATATTCACGAATAAAAATAATAAATCAGATCATGGATAGATAAACAGAACCTCACTTTTTCCGTGAGAGTAAAGTTTTCTGTTATTGTTCAAAATAAGGTGAAATAAAGTTCTTCAGATGTGAAATATGTTATTGGTGAAATAGTTCAGGACCGGAAGAGCACTATTAAAGTTTTATACCTGGTTGGAACTGTTGGTGTTCTACTTATACCATGAATCAGGATGTCTCCTCTCTCCAATCGCTGTCAGGACTGCAACATCATGTATCAGGAACTATATAGATGCGGAAATCAGCATTTGGATCCGTGGATATGTTATCATTATTAGGGTAATACTGGTTTTGCTCTTCAAATGTTGGAATTCTTTCCAATTTTTGTTCTCTCAAAATGTTGCGTCCATTCCCTTCCAATTTTATTTTCAATCTCCTCGTTGGCTTTGTTTGTTGTTGCCTCGATACAAGTTTTTCTTCCTGTTTTTCTATTTGAATTTTTGAATTCGCGCACTAAATTGTCACATTTCACTGTTTAGGTTTATCTTACTCAATTTATATATCCAACTATTTTTCCATACTTATTACTATTTACAAATTCTAATAATAATTGCTTATGATATCAACCAATTGCTATTCATGAAAATTTGTAAATTTATACTTTTGTTGGCTTTTTCCAATTATGGTTTATGATCATTATGACTTTGAAGTGGTTATTATTTTGACATTTTTATCTATCCATATTATACAAAGGCTTATTAAATAAATAGAACTTCAAAAGTTATTCAAAAAAAGTCTCTTGGAACTAATAACTATTTAGTAATTATTCTTTTTGTGGGTTTTTAGTCTTTTAAAATTTACAACTGGCATATATATATATATATATATATATATATATATATATATATATATATATATATATATATATATATATATATATATATATATATATATATATATATTTACCCGACCAACAAATTTATTATCTGTGATTGATTTCCAATAAATACTGTTGTTTCTGAAGCATCAATTTCTTTGCTCAACTCAAAATATCCCTACATAAAAACCATAGGATATATTCATTCCTACTGTCTATCTGCAGACGGTTCCTGTATTTCATCTCAACTGAAATATGACCCACTCCTCGCAAATCGTCATGATTATCAATCAAGATATCTAACTCCAGCCCACCGACTATCCATCATCCCTCTAACCCCGTAAAGCATGCCCGTTAAGGAGCCGGAACATAGCAGGATTCTCGACCCTAAACGCGACTGTCAGAAGACTCGTTTTCCTGCAGCGTATCCCGAATTATCCGCACTGTTTTGAAAATGTCGACTTAGAGAATCGTTCAAATGTGTTGGGAATTTCGTGAATGCGTGACATTTTTTCTGCAATACCGGCACAGCTCGCCTGGAATTTTTTATAGGGGAAGGGGATGAAAATGTATGTGAATCATACCCATTAAGGATTAGCGTATTAGAGGGTCGCCAAAGACAAATGCGTTTTCAGGAAAGAATATTATATGGCCAAACCATGTTAAAAAGTAGAAAATTTATATTTTTCTAATTCTTTACGTTTAATTAATTATTGCAATTAATATGAGTCATGGATATTGTAGACCTTCCAAGTATTCTCATTTTTAACGTTTATTTAATTATTGCAATTAATATGGATCTTGGATATTATAGGCCTTCTAAGTTTTGGTGTGTAATTTTTTGAGATGATTATTCATCAGTTAGGCAAATCATTTTTCCGTGACAAAAATAGTACCAGGAAACCGACTGTGCCATAATACGAAAGACGATCCGTAGTTATCAACCGACGAAATCAAAAAGAAGGAGGTTCTCTAGTCGACGCGTATATTTTTTTTATGTATGACCACGCATAACTTTTTAATGAGACGTCCGATTCCGATAATTGTTTTTTCTGTGGATAGGGTGTACTTCGAAGTTGGTCCCATTTGAATTTGAAAAGAAAAATCCTTCCCTAAGGAGAGCAAAATGGAGGATATTGATCGTTCACCCCCTGAATTTTGGGTCGTTAACCTATTCTATCAGGTATAACTTTGTACTGGGTTGTCCGATTTGGATGAGTCTCTTTTTATTAGATAGTGTATACCTCATAGTTGATCATATTTGGGATGGAATGATCCACCCCTATGGGCAGAAAAATCGGGGATGATTGATTTTTCACTTGTGAACATTGGCATGCATATGTAGTTGACATTGACAGATTGCTATTGTCATTATTTTTGTTCTCCTACGTCCGTCACAATCTCAGATCAAATATGCTACACTAGATACCGCATTATGTATTGTTTGTTTGGTTTTAGAGGGGTACATATGAGAGGGGGTAAAGCGGACGTTGGCGTACTACAAAGAGAGTAAACGTTATCTGAATAGGAGGTACTAATAAGCTCTAGCCAATCGGAATCTTGTAGCATTAACCCGTCATAGTGGCGTACATGGATATGAGTACTGGTGGCCCACGTTACATACAGAGTGGTCCAATATACATTCAAGAGCCTGTAACTCTCAGATACCAGAGTGCGGAGTCCGCCACTTTCCAGAGAGAATGGTGGCCATGACATGTCCATATACGTCACTATGACTCACGAATTATCTTTCATCTCTTCCTATCACTCTCACCATTGTCTTATGGGGAATAGACTCTCCTACTCAGATAACGTTTACTCTCTTTGGGCGTGCTATACGTATTAGCCAGACCGCGTGTAACTGTCAATAGCTTGAGTACGCTGATCCCCCCGGACCTACCAAAACAATAACCTAGGTGCCATATCTGGCGTAGCATATATGATCCTAGGTCACAAAATTACATTCTATGAAAGGTTGGAATTATATACAAAGTGATGAAATAACTAAACAGAACTGTCAAAAATAATTTATTTTGGAAGTAATCAAAAATTAAATGGTTAGTAATCAGTAGATTTCAGCCACAAATATTGAAAAATAAAAACTTTTTAACAAAAAATTAAACCGACGACAATCGGAACTGAAAAGCCAAAAAAAAACGTTCTTAGCCTTAATAACTAAACTCCTGAACTAATGTAACTAATTTTGAGTCGGGCCAAACAAACAATCAACAAAGATCATTGAATTATAAAAATGTTCTCGATGCCATCATTTTACGCTTTACCTAACTCATTTGCTTGTTTGTTTGGCGCCGACTCAAAATTAGTTACATTAGTTTAGGAGCTCAGTTATTAAGACTAAGAAGGTTTATTTTATTTTTTGCTTTTCAGATCCGTTTTTTGACGGATAAATTTTTTGTTAAAAAATTGTATCCTGTTATGTTTCCCACTCGCAACTATCATTGCTTAATTTGTTATAAACATCTAAAAGCAAAAAATCGTGTTATTTTTCGCTTGTAACATGTAGAAAATCAAAATGCAAAAAATCTTAATGTAGTTCGATATGGAGATTTATCATCACGTAAAAAAAAGGGCTATGCTCCCTCCATGTCACTTTCTCTCTCTGCAATCTGTATATTTTTCAATTCTCTATCATTTTTTCAATGCAAATGATGTAAAGTAAGGAATCAAATCAAAAAGTTTCATTTAATATTTTATTTATTAAACATTATTTAAAACATTAAATTATAAATTATATAAAAAAATGCTAAATATATATATATATATATATATAAATAATATATATATATATAATAAATATATATATATATATAAATATGTATATATATATATATATATATATATATATAACGAGAATATGAGAAATCTGTTAGAATCCAAAGAGATCACCATCCGTCTACAGCCTGTTTCATGGTTTCCCAGTCATCAGGACGGCTGTGGTCTCTTTCAAATTCGTATCATATCTCGTGAGTTATTACCAATCGGTACGTACGGAAATGTGAACAGGATCAAATTATAGATAGCGACACCTATAATCTGTGTGGTGAAGCTTAGACCTGTATCGTGGAATTTTGAAGACACGAAAATTTTCGTGCAACATCAATAGGTCACCGACAGATGTCAGCATAGGCCAACCCACGATACCAATAGTCGTACTTCTCGTGCGTTTGAACGCAATACAAATAACGAGAATATGAGAAATCTGTTAGGAATCTAAGAGATCACCATCCGTCTACAGCCTGTTTCATGGTTTCCCAATCATCAGGACGGCCTGTGGTCTCTTTCAAATTCGTATCAGATATCTCGTGGGTTATTACCTTTCGGTACGTACAAAATGTGAACAGGATCAAATTATAGATAGCGACACCTATAATCTGTGGTGGAAGCTTAGACCTGTTATCGTGGAATTTTGGAGACACGAAAATTTTCGTGCAACATCAATAGGTCACCGACAGATGTCAGCATAGGCCAACCCACGATACCAATAGTCGTACTTCTCGTGCGTTATGAACGCAATACAAATAACGAGAATATGAGAAATCTGTTAGGAATCCAAGAGATCACCATCCGTCTACAGCCTGTATCATGGTTTCCCAATCATCAGGACGGCCTGTGGTCTCTTTCAAATTCGTATCAGATATCCCCGTGGAGTTATTACCTTTCGGTACGTACAAAAATGGAACAGGATCAAATTATAGATAGCGACACCTATAATCTGTGTGGTGAAGCTTAGACCTGTTATCGTGGAATTTTGAAGACATGAAAATTTTCGTGCAACATCAATAGGTCACCGACAGATGTCAGCATAGGCCAACCCACGATACCAATAGTCGTACTTCTCGTGCGTTATGAACGCAATACAAATAACGAGAATATGAGAATTGTATATATTGTATCATGGTAATTATTAGCTTATGGTAACTGTAATAAGACACATATGTTTGAGATTCAATTTTGTCCAATTATTCCAAAAAAAACAGCATCAACTGTGGTAGAGTATTTTGTTGTGAACTGCGCTGGATCATTATTAATACTCAAATCAAATGTATCTGATGAAAAAAAAATGTGGAATCTTCAAATTTTTCATTATTATTGAAGTTAAAGTTGAAGTCTTCAGCCAATGTGAGTGGAAGTTCATGAAAATGTTGGTTAAGTAATTTAGAACCTCCCTCAGTATATTCCAACAACGATCGATGAATAAATAATGAAATATTCTCAATGTTTTGATTTGGGGATATTTAAATAGATGCAATAACTTCCTCAACATCGTTTTCTATTTTACAAACAACTGAACAAATGTTACCAACTGATGAATGCCTAGTACTTAAATCACTAATGTTTGGCAAAATCATTCTCATATTTTCTGTACAAATGTGGACGGTATCTTCAAAGTTATGGTATATTGCGACTCCACCTGCACGAACATTGTCTCTTTTATAGCAGAATATGTTTCCATCAATCTCATGTATCCATCATTTTGTGTTTCTTTTTTCTTAATATTTTTCCATTCAAAAAATGAAGTTTTCTATTCCATCACATTTAATTGTCATTATACCATGCAATACTATAACTATATATCCCTTTTCCAAACTCCTCCGCCACAGTAAAAGGTATTTTATTCCCAGGGCCCCCGTAAGGGCTACTGGCGCCTGTGTGCAAAAAAGGATTTTGGCGCCCCTTAAGGCATTTTGGATCATATTTTTTTATTTATTTTTTTGAAGGTAGGTAGGTAGGTGCTCGAAATAAAGCAAAAAACTGAACTTTCGAAGTCATATTTATTTGTAGACTAAAATATCAAAATGAAACAAACAGAATAAAATCATAACAAAATAAATTAAAATAAATGCTTGTTCACACCCATTTTGAAGCATTTACCTAACTAATAGGGTACAGACACGTTGTTTATAAATACTAGAAAATAACCCAAAACTAAAAATCACATCTTTTTTCGGAAAAAATAACAGAAATATTGCCTAATATCTACATATATATAAGTACTACTTTCTACTTATACTTAGATATTTAAAAAAATATGCAGATACTTCTGATAAAAAATGCCTAGGTAACTTCGTTATAAAATCAAAAATGATAGCTAGGTACAATATAAAAATAAAAAATAGCTATTGTGCTGTTGCAAATTCATTAATTACATCTCTAAAATTTATACCATCAACAATATCTTGTTCAATTGCTAATATTGCTAGCCTAGACAATCTTTCTTGAAGCATTGTCGATCTTGAATAATTTTTAATGATTTTAAACTTTGAAAAAGATCGCTCGCCAGAAGCTACAGATACAGGCAATGTCAGAAGAATTCTTAGTGAAATGCTCACGTTTGGAAGGGTGGAGATTAAATTGTTTTCAAATATATATTGTAAAATACTTAAGGGGTCAGTATCATCAGGTAATGTAAACAACTTTAAACAAAACATTGTAGTCTATAATATCCTTATTATCCTGATCTGTCAGTCGTTCTTCAAGAACAGAACAACGTTTTAAAGGATCGCTGTCACTTAATTTGAATATGTCGCTAAAAAATACGAAAATATTATCATACTCATTTAATAAGTCAAATCGGTTTTTTAGAGAGCTTAAAGTTTGATCTATAATTTTTAAGAAAAAACTGATTTTGGAGGCGGTTTTTGGATCATGGGTCTCATCTCGGTGTTCATGGTCAAACAGTTTTGGTTTAAATTTCCTCCTGACCGTTGGTAACGGTGGAAAGTCTTCTTCAATTTCGAGAGAGAGTGCTACTTCTTTCGTTGTACAAGAATTTTTGAAATGATTGGTCAGATCTATATTGCTGGAAGTATTCAACAAATTTTTTAGGTAGGTTTGCATATTTTTAGTCTTCTTCAATTTCGAGAGAGAGTCTACTTCTTTCGTTTAAAGTTGGTAACGGTGGTAGCTCTTTGTATTTGTCTGCTTGACAATATTTATATGAAATAAAACGTCATGCCAAATAATAATTCCACAAATAAATTGAAATTTTTGTACAGACGTTAAGAGGGAACTTGCTTTATGTCTTGCATCAATGTGGATGGAATTATCTTCAGCTACTTCTAGAAGACTTTCGCATACCTTAATTAAATAAAGTTTAAGGAGCTTTATTGAATCAATTCTGCTGGACCATCTTGTCTCACTTTGAGGCTTTGAACTTAACCCGGGGACATTTTTTCTCATAACATCCCACCTTTTTGTGGATGACGAAAAAAAATCATATAACTCTTGCACAAGATTAAAAAAGTTTATTGTAGCATCTGACACCTTAGAAGCGTCATTTACTGTTAAGTTCAAAGTATAAGCTACACAAGGTACAAAAAGGGCTCTCGGATTCGCATCAAGAATGCGTTTTTGAAGCCCAACATGCTTTCCCTTCATGTCAAAAATCAAGAAACTACCGCCTGGCATGTTCTCGCAACATAGGAATCGGCAGTAACTGGATTTCGTGTGTATTTATACCTAATCCTATTCAATTTCTCAACTTTTATTTTAAAATTACTTTTTGTTTTTTGTTTTTTTTTGCAATTTTTGACCCTGGGTTTTGGCGCCCCTAAAGGATGGCGCCCGTGTGCATTGCACACTTTGCACATATGGTAGCGGGGGCCCTGTTTATTCTTGTTAATACTGTTCGTTATTTCATATCAAATTGACCTGCCACATATTCAATGTAAACCATTATTCCAACTTCGGTATACAAAAAACATAGGAAATTATGTCCAAAAAAGGATTCAATCATCTGAACACACGTTATATAGAAACATAAAAGAATAATCTTCCACGTATCACCACTCAACGATAATATCCGACTAGTATTCGCATAGATATCCTACCTCTCAGTTCGGATAATAATAATAATAATAATAATAATTTTTATTCACCGTTTTTGATACACTTGGTATATATGGTAAGTCAGTTTCAAGAAAATCAAGTAAAAATACAAAAAAATAAAACGAGCACAGGTTTACCAAATAAAATATATACAAATATTATATACTCACATAAAAAGGTATGGGACTTCAAACATCCAAATTTACCCTAATTAAAATTGGGCACGATTGAAATATTTGTAAATTGTCAGTTAGGAAATCCTTGATAACTATAATAGCATTTCTCTAAAAGAAATTTTTAATGCAATCATGGAATATCTTTATCACTTCTAATTTTTGATTTCCATTTGGAAAATTCTATTGAATTTTAATGGCTTATAAGGGGGTTTTATAATTTGACATTTATGTTGTGGGATTTCAAAAGATCACCTTTGTATTATGACCGTCCTGTAAAGTTTCCTTCATAAATGGGTTTGGCCTGACAAACATAATACATTTGAGGATAAAGATGGGAAGAGGCTGTCAATATTTTTTTATCTAAAAACCCGACAGCTATCTCGGAAGTCCATATTGAAGATTAGCCTTATAACGCGTTTCTGCGCTAAGAAAATTCTGAAAAATCCCTTTTCTTCTCCCCCAGGCCATAACATTTGAACTTAGATGAGAAAGACCATGGATAATATATGTTGAGTAAGCCAGGTTCCAAACTGGATTTCAACTGTTTTTGGATAGTATGCTTTATTCAAGCTGGAAAAAATTTGATCCATTGTTTTTCCCAATTTGAATTTCGTAGGTGGACCCAAAAAATTTTATTTTTCAGAAGCTTGAATATCATAGTTTGGGCATAGACCATTTGGAATATTTCGTCGGGAAGGGGAAATTAACCCCGATGGGATTTTGAAGTAAGAATGAGCTTATTTCTTTGGCACCAGGTGCTGAACTGATCAATAATGCGTTTTTGATTTGCTGATGAGTTGTACGTTTTCACTGAATATTATCGGATCAAAAAGCAAACATTGAAATACCTTCCATTATGGTTGAGGAAGATCGGAATAGAGGAGAAATATAACGGTCCTAGAACAGAACCCTGTGGCACACCAGAAAGTTTTCACCCAGAGGGATAATCCATTGCAGATTACGACCATATTCCCCCATTTGTCATATAGGATTCTATCCAATTTATCATTTTTCCCGTGGAAACCCGAAGATTGATAGTTTATTGATGGAAATTCAGAGAAACCCCGTATCAAATGCTTTTGATAAGTCGAAAAATAGTGAGACGCATATTTATTACTATCAATTTCTGTGTATATAAAATTCAGGGGGTTATAGGAAGCTGTTTATAGGGTTTATGTTTCCCGAATCCATGCCCGAGACGATAGAAGCTATTTGTTTCCTTGATCTATAACCCTGAGGGTTAACTTTTTCAAATAATTTGATAAGGGTAAGCAAAAGATATTTGGCTGAAATTTATCCATCCGGTGGAATTCCTTTTATGTACAGGATAACGAGTGATTTTTTTCAGAACTTTGGAAATCCCGATAGGATTGACAAGGGGGTTAACCAATGGGGGAAATTTTTTTAATTGTGACGGGTTTTAGAGTTCATCGAAGCCCGCTGATTTTTTTTATTCTTTTATTTTGGGTAGGGCTTTATTATCTCATATTCAGTAATTGGATGGGATTGGGGTGAATTTATTTACATTTTCGTAACAGAGGGTTGGGTTTTCCCAAGGATTTGACACAGAAATTTCGCTGCATTTGGGAAAAGTATTCAGCAAATAGTTCTAAACTCCATTCTGGGTCTGTTTTTAACCCACCAAACTTGTTCAAGGGATAGATTTTTAAAATTATTTTTTTTCTTCCTAGTTCTTCATTGATAATCTTCCCCTGTTTCTCTAGTTTTGTTTTCTTTACTGGTTTATTTTAGAATTAAAATATATTTTTTTACAACTTTACATTTTGTTTTGTGCTCGCAATCTTGATTTATAGTTCAACGGAGTTTCAGCTTTTGGGAGTTAGAGAGCCAAAATTTCCCTTCAATTTTTTACCTTCATCGATTATATTACGAGTTATCCAACTTTATGGGATTTCCTTTATCTTTTCTTTGGACAGGATAACATCGAAAGGCCCCCAAAGCAGGTATAAAAAATTAAATGTTTTGTCTATTTGTAAAATGGTAAATTAGAGTCCAACTTCAAAATTAACTGGGTTTTGTTTTAGCAATATTTTACCACATAAACTAGCCCCCTGTTGATTTAGATTGTATTTTTTTTTTTTTCTTTTGAAATATTTTTCTTTTGGGTTACCAGGATAAGAGCCAAGGGATCAGCTTTTAAATTTTTGCAACTTATAGCACTCAAATTTTGATTGGGGAAGGGGTGGTCACCTGAATTAATGCATGCTTAATGTGTATTCTTATATGTGAATATTCTGGTTGCACCTTGGGGGTTTTGCCCCATCTGGTACGAAATTGAAAAATCAGACAGCAGTTTGGATTTAAACCTTTGGACAGTTTAATTAAAAACCCACAAAGAACAGTGAAGTGGAAAGTTCAGATGCGGTGGAGTGTTTTTGTTAGAATTCCAGAAGGGTACCAATTTTACCGCTGGTTTCGTACCCTGTTACAACAGCAACTTTTTGTCATTTATGCTGAAGGAATTTACTATTTCCCCCAGATTCAATTGATAGCCTTTTTATTGGTTTCTGTATTCCCCTTTGGAAAACGTAAGGGGCTGGTGCTTTTTCGCACAGACCCCGTATACAATAGGAAAAGACAGAGAGAAAGTCGCATTGGAGGTGGTTAAAAGTTTTTTTTTTACGGACGATTTCTACCAGTCAACACCCCTTTGCTGCCTGAAGGAACTTCTGTTCCAAAATGACCTTAACACGAAAATGATCTATCATTAGTAACGGGGAAAAAAGCAAAAAAAGAAAACGTTAGCAAATAAAGTGATTTATTTTACTTTGTGTGTAAAAAATTCAGGCGCTGTCGGATCATTATTTTGCATAATTGCAATTTAAAATTTTTATGCACTTTTTGGGGGCAAGTTTT